>CAXITT010000409.1:504866-531818 GCA_964033795.1 Lymnaea stagnalis | reverse complement strand
ATATATATATAATATATATATATATATATATATATATATATATATATATATATATATATATATATACATACATACATATTATATATAAAATATACATATTATACATATATATAATATACATATTCGTATCGTATGGCATCCTTCCGTCTTCATGAGACGATGGAGTAGCTATATAGTTTTACACTATATAATATTTATATGTGTATATAGGTGTATATAAATATTTGGTCAGTCGAAATTGATTATTACCAACTTAATCATTGTATATGCTAATTGTGGCCTTTTAGATTTGGCAAGTAGCATGGTTCCAATTCCAAGTTAACTGATGTTCCAATAATTTCATATATGGTAAAAAGTGTGTTAGCCTGTGTAGTGTAATATTTAAAGACCCCCAATATGTCCAATCACATTTCCTTATTCATTAAGAATTTTATTCATTAAAATTCTATACTCCATGAAAGTTGTATCTGTTCAATATTGCCCTCAACTTAAAACTGACCTTACAAAATAAGTATTTTTTGTTTGTTCATTTCATATTCATACCGGTATATTTGAA
Source organism: Lymnaea stagnalis (assembly GCA_964033795.1). Classification (NCBI taxonomy): domain Eukaryota; kingdom Metazoa; phylum Mollusca; class Gastropoda; family Lymnaeidae; genus Lymnaea; species Lymnaea stagnalis. Next base: position 531,262 of record CAXITT010000409.1, on the reverse strand, counting down.
CGATATATGTATGAACTTGAGTAATATTCTTTAAATATTTTTTAATTTATCTTTATTCACAATCGTTTAATTTTCTTGAAATTTTTTTTAAAAACTCAAATACATAGCATCGTTTTCATTTCAGTTAAAGTTAAATGGATAGTGAATATCAACGTGATGGACGTTTAATGGATATGATAGATGAGAAATGGCGGGCTGATCAACTTCCAAAAGAGGACATTCAGGTGAATTATATGAAATTTCTGATGTTAACTTCTTAGAATCAGTTTTCTAAATAATACTCTTGGAATAAGTGATACACTTCATACACTGATCAGACTTATTAGTCTGTAGCATAAAAAGCAAAATATTAAGTGCCCTATTTCCCAAAGGTTGGGAAACAAATTTATGGAAAGTTAACTATGTCAGATGAGAGCTTACAAAAAACACTAGAGATTTATGAACTTATTTTCCATTTGTTCACAATGATGATAATCAGATATGGATTATTTTGGGAGTTCCCAATTAACACTCAAAAAAATATTTAGATATTTATTTGAATTTAATCAGTTGTAGTACCGTACTAGTACTAGTAGTCCTTTTTGCATTTTTCAAATTATCCACACTGATTTCCAAATGAAATATATAACTAAAAACTTCTTTTTTTTTTTAATAATAGGTGCCAATAACAGCAAGGCCAGAGCCAGAGCAAGATAATGGGCAAAGTGCTGAGAGCTTACAGGAACAAGAACAGAAATGGTTGGACATAGCTCTCTCTTCTTTGAATAACATGCCTCCTACATCAACTCAGAGCTGACAGTAATTTATTAAAGATATTTGCAAAGTGATAGAAATGAGTTACAATAAAAAGTTAGAGATTCACATTTGAAAGTTAAATGTACTACCAGTAACTCATTTGGTGCCACTTTATTATTTAAAAGGTCACTAAATCAGTGTCACGAACACTATCAGTGCAAATGAATTTTTTTCAGTAGAGTTTATTTTTCTAGTACTGGTAATCCACTTTCATTTTGTTAAATAAAAAGAATGGTGATGACCAATGGCAACATTTTAATGCACTTTTTGAGCTTGCTTTATATTTACATAACTAGATAATTGTATTTTTAAGAAAACAAATAATTGGGTCTAGTCAATTAAAACATCTGTATTTATATATTTTTTAATCATTCAAATTTGGGACATTTTGAATTGATGAACAAGGCAATAAAATCAAACAACATACACTTCAAGCATTACATTTTTTTCTAGCAAAAATACTGAAAACTTGCATATTTTATTACTTTACCACACATTAATACATCATTCATGCTATTTGCATCTTTAATAATACTATGATCCAAAATTAAAAATAAATTAACCAAAGAATTTTTTTTTTTAAATGTTATCTTGAAAAGGTACCAAACTTTTCTGCAATAGATCATCAACTAATGGACTAAGCAAATAGCCCTTGTAACAGAAAAAGTATACGAAAATTATACCTTCATTTTTGAACTGGCTACGACTAACCTTCTTGAGTACAAGAAGTACAAGTTAAATAACCAAAGAAATATCTCCTTTCAAGATAAAGAATCAATTAATTAAATATCATTCCTTGGATAAAACTGTCTTGATCATTTCTTTAGTGTGAATCTTATTTAAATGACTAATGTTTTAACATTTATTAGAATAAAATTTCCCTTTTTTCTCCAAAGAATTTACCCATTAATCATATATTCAAGTAAAAAAAAATTGTTTTCCCCATATAACCAAGTTAAACATGTGTATTACAAAAATGTCCTACAGTATATCAGATTTACAAAGAAAGATTTAGTTCTTAAAATATCTTCATATATGTAATGTTTTAATGTTTAAGACAAATTTAAAGTTTGGGCCTCCAAAATGATTAATAAAAATAGCTACAATTCCTTTTAGAGACTTCCCTTGCCTTTTAATCTGCTGTAGATATATAATATAATTTTGCACAAAGATTAACATTTTATTACAGATTAATTTAATCTCAGTCTTCTTATAAACACATTTTGATTAGATTGTCATTAACTATAAAATTTACTTTCCACATTTTAAAATTCAATATTCTATTCCATTCTTATTCAAATTCCAGTCGTACACAACACTAGAAAATTAACACACAGTAATCTTGCACTTCAAGCAAAATTTATAAAACATCTCAGTTATGAATTAACAAAATGTTAATATACACTATATTACAGATTTAGGTCTGTATGAATGGATTATCATTTCATCTCCAACACGAGTCTCATAGTACATAATTTATTATTTATTTAATCTGTAAACTAAAAGAGTTTTGGCTCACAGTATTGTTTTGGGACTGTTAGTAGCGTTCATTATTTTATTCTCAACTATTCTTACAAAAAGGTGTCCAAAGGTCTCTTATAATAAATATTTTTAACAAAAAACCTTATTGAAAGTTAATAAGTATAGTCAAACTGTATTCTAAAAGCAAAACTTTCAGTAATATTTTGGGCAAGAACCACCATACACTCATTATGTACTTTAAAAAAAAATAAAAAATGGATGGATGTGAATTGTTTAATGAACTGTTTACATTATGCAATATTGCATCCTCATGCACATAAGACCCCTTTCAAATGGAACAATCCATATTTATAAAGGAAGAGAAAAAAATGAAAAACTAATTTTATCACACAAAGCACCCTGTTCCATATTACACTGAAAAGAAACTTTAAATTATTTTAATCCAAGGAAGTATTAAGTTATCAGTTTGAAAGACTTATCATTGACAAATGATTAAGTTTTACTTATTATAGTTTAGTTACCGGTTATTGTACATTAAACTTACAATGAAAGTTTTTAAAAGTTCAGTCATATTTTCTTCTCTTTTTTTACTCTATTATTTATGATAACACTTTGCTTGATATATGTATTCCCAATAAAGGTTATAAAGAAATGCCTTTAAAAGTAAAAAATAAAAACAACAAAGTGTAAACCCCGGCCACCAACTGTTTCATTATCTTGAGTTAATATCAATTCTAACATTTATGTGACACAACCGAGTTCACATTCTACAAATTGTTTGTCTATGAGAAATCCTTGAGTGTTACAACTGATTATTTCTCCACCTTAAGTTTGCACAAACATTTTATCTCCTTATTTTGAGTTAATTTATGGTAGGGGCTATAAAATTCTACTATATATTTACTAAGATCATTCCATTAAAGTAAGAAACTATTTCATTACCGTACTATAGACTGAAAAGACCATCTTCAGAATATTCTTTAAAATACAGACCAGTTTATAAAATAGTAAAGCAATATTATTAAGTCTCTCAGAAATTTGCTGGAGATAAATTATAACAAATGTTGGTAAATTTAAAAGAAAGTCAATTAAATCCATTTGACAGAAATCTGGCTGTCTTTTACAGAGTGAAAGAAATAAACTGGTAATAAATTTGAATCTTAATTTGATATGAAATGTAACAAACTGTCTCTTTGAAATTTTTTGATAATATAAGTTGCAATTAATAATAAAAAATAACTGAATACATGGCTAATGTTCATCTTATTTTATTGATTTACTTGTTATTAAGCTAATATTATTTTTAATTGGTGAACATGAAGACCAATACGTTTTTGTTCTAAGTAAGGCAAGTGTTCAGAACTAAAGATAATATTACAATGCAGAATCTCTAAAAGTAAGAACAAATATTGCATTTTTTTTTCCAATTGTACCAGTGCTTGTAGAAATGTAACTATTTAAGCTTTTCACATGGAGTACCAGCTTTATTTGAGCTCAGCGAGATATAGTATCGGTAACTTATTTATTAAATAAAAACTATGCACTTACTGTTTAAAAACTGTAACTATTTGTGAGCATAATAATGGTAATTATTACAAAAAAAATTTAATTAATTTTTGTAAAGCATCCATAAAATTAACCTAATTTGAAAGTTCACTCAAATTATTAAAGCTTAATATACAGATATGTGACTAATAAAAAGTTAATTATTTAGTATGCTCAATTTAAAAAAGTTTTTAAAAAATCATTAAAAAAACAGGGTGCCATACTAATTCTTGCTAAAATGCATCCAATTATCCATCAGCAATTGCATTATCATGACTCATTCTTAAGGGCTGATCCATTTACTAAAATTTGTTCTGTGGGGCTATCAGTGCCACTACAGTTTGTAGAAGCTTGCGCTGGGATGATAAAGGCTGTAGCATGAGGGAAAATCTTGTGGCAGCGTGTTTGATATTCTAGTGCCTCTTGTTCACATTTTCCTAAATCACCACGACAGAGGGCTTCCAACACCTCTATACAATTCTTAAAAGAAGAATAGATTGGATAAAAAAATTGATTTACATTATTTTTCTCATTATTTAAAAAAAATAAAAAGCAATTTCACAAACAAATATTTTAAATTTTTTTAAGGAATACAATCATTTTCATTAAAAAATAATGAAAGTTTATTTAACCCTCTTGAGATGGAGCCTTTTTGGACTGTTGGTGCCAAGAAGACTGAGTCCTGTTCACAAGCCCTGCACTTACTTAGCAAAAATAATTTATAAAAGATTAACCAATCACTTCACATGATCTTTAAGAATCAAACTGAAATCTCAACATTTATGCAAATCAGATATGATGATTTGCATAATTTATGCTTGCAACTTTTTTTTTACACTTAAAATAAACATGTCTTACTTGCATAATTCGTTGAATTTTCTGATTGTTGAAGCCTAAATAAGTCATAACAAACATCTGAATGATATTCAATGTGAAAAACTGCTAACAATATTCCAGTTGAGTTCTTATGCCTTTTTCGCATATTTTCAAGGTCACTATGTACAAAATTTTTTTTATATAAAATGACAGAACACTGTCAACTATCATAGATGCCGCCGAGTTGAACAAGAAATGCAAGAAGCAATCTGATTAGCTGGTACAAAGACCAACCAGCAATGCTCAAGCATTGTATTATTGGCCCCATGGATCGCCCTTTAATCTTTTTCGCCATGAGCTGATAAGATCAGCCAAGCCGTCTCAAGAGGATTAAAATTATTACTTTTAAACTTACCTTTATTGTTACCCCTTTTAAATTTGAGTCCAAACTTGTAGCTAAAGACATTGCTTCTTCTTGTCTGGATTTGTCAAGTTTATACATCATTCTAGCACCTATAAATTAAATAAATGTGTCCTTTTCAATATGACAACATTGAGTAGGATAATGATAATTAAGAGTGTCATCTAGCCATTGGTTAGAGAAGTTGTAAAAACGTATACATTATATGTAAAAATCTATAACACAGATTTAAAAGTGGTACATACCAGCCGCTCGATGTTCTAATGAGTCAGAATTGCTTGCAAGAAACTCCTCATTTAGCTGAAGAGCTGTCTTTTCCTGGTAAATATTCTTCATTTCAAGGTTTATCACAGTCTTTGCAGGTTCAGAAAGTTCCCCTTGATCTTTCACTAAAAACAATAGAAAACTCAGGCTAAAGGGAAAAAATCTAAGAAAATATAAATTTTCACTTAAAAATAGGCTATCAGAAACTTAGCAATGATTCTTATTTCTTTAACTACTGAATTAGCCTTTCTCAGTTAAGTTTTATTGCATACTTTGTAGTGTAAATCACCATATATATGTCAAAGAGAAAAAATTTAAAAATGTGTACTTACCATATTGAAGAAAATGAATGAGGCATATGTGAAAACGTGGATCTGATCTGTTTGCCAGTACTCCTCTTTTAATAGACTGAAGCATCAGCAGCAATTTCCCTTAAATTAAAAAGTGTTGACTATTTTATATAACTACACTCAGCACCCCGCCCAGAAAAATCATCCTTTCTTACATACTCAATGTCAACCCTGCCCAGAAAATAATCTATTCTTTTGTACTCAATCTCCATCAGTTGTAGAGGACAGAGAGAATAAAAATTAACTAAATTCAATGCCTGATGAAGTAAGAAACAAATTTATAATTTTGTATTGAATGGATAACATATTAAATACATTTAAGTATCCCAAATTTCGAATATTAGTTCAAATATTTTTGCTGAATTTTTTGTTATTAAAAAATTGGATATTTGTCATAGTTATAAAATTAGAGAAAAATCATAATTTCGAACTAAATGAAATATTGTTATACCTTTACGTGAGTAGATCTTATATGCTTTGACATGAGTTTCTATACATTGAGGTATGAGCATTTGAAGTGGTTTCAGGAAGTGAATTGCGTGTTCTAAAGGATCATCAGCCTGCAAAATAAAAATAATAAGCAATAAAAAGCAATGACAACTTCATAAATTCGTTGAAAATATTATTTACAATGGCTTTTGTCATTTGTGAAAACAAAAAGCATCAGTAGGATGATTCTTATAAAACTTGGCCGTGATATTTTTTATAACCTTTGAAAATATTTCAAAATACTTCATCTCCTGAAACAAAGCTCGCCATACCCCACCCATCTTCAGGAAAATTGATTGGCAAGGCTGCTATTGAAATTCTTGTGTTATATCTTCTTCCACTATTTGTTATTTCTTAGGATGGAAATTGTTCATATGAATAATGATTTCTAATGTAAATTAATGCACAGAAATTGCTTTAAAAGTAAATTGTTTATAAACAGGTTTGCTCAGAATAACAAACTCTAGGACATATTTTTATTCATACCGGTAAATGTTTATTTGATAACAGTTTTGTTTTAAAAAAGCAATATGTACCCTTGCTAACTTGTCAGGGATAAGTTCTTCTTCTTTAGGACCATCCAATTCACCATCAGCAGCCTTGTTTTTATTTTGATCCCTCTTTTCTTGTTCTGCTTTCAGTTTCTCTCTTTCAATTTCTGCCTTTTTTTGAGCTTTACGCTGCTTTCTTTTTAATTTCTTTAGCTCACTTGGTGACAAATTTTCTGCGAAGCAAAAACGGTTAAATAAAATTCATTCAGCTATAATTTTTGAATAAAAAGTACTATTCTAAGCTATTATAAGCTTGCAAAGTAAATTATTTCATTAAAAATGTTCCACATACACCCAATACTTCAATATAAAGACCATTTTAAAATAATTGCAAAATAAAATTCAACCTGAATTAACATCATTTTCATGATCTGTATCTGTTAGAGGATGGTCATGTAAATGTAAATAGATCTGAGGATAGAAAATTAAAGCATAATAGTCCTCCCTCATTAATTTAAAAAAAAACAAAACAAATTTCCCAATTTTTCCTTATAAAAATAAAATAATAATGACCAAAATGCATTTTTTTGTCAAAACAATGAGTATGAAAACAATGAGTATTCAATAAGTACCAATAATAATGAAATGAAAAAAATTAATACCGGTACATTTTAAAAAATCAGGTCATTTACATATTTAATTATTCATGCACTGCTTCCTTGCAAATGAAAGTTTTCACCACCTAGTATGCAGGTTGTAAAAAGTTTTGTTTGCCTTGAAGAAAAATTTCTTTCACCTGGATTCTCAGCCCACATGCTAAAATGTTAAAAGATAATATATATTTTTAAAGATTCTTTACATAAGATCCTGTGCTATCCTCTCCAGCAAAGTAACCATTTATATAAATTTAAATAAAAAAAAATATATACACCTAGTAGATAACTAACATAATTGACATGTTCTATACCTCAATAGCTAAATGAGCTATCCGTGAATAAAAAGGGTGGCCACGCAATGAGTCTTCTAGCCGCAACAAACCCACATATGATCTTAATGTCATCTTTCTCATACAGTATGTGTGGAAGTCAAACTGGTCTTCAATTATTTCAGTAAAATGCTAAAAAAAAAAAAGAAAGAATGAATGTCTTAGAAAAATTATTAAAATTACTTAATCAAAAACTATATAATTACTTTGATTAAATCCCAGAAAGACTAAACTAATTCAGTTTTTTTTCATATTTCATATGTTTAGTTTCATTAAATTTTTACATGGCAAGTTAAAATAAATTTAAAGAAACGATAAAATCACATTACAATGTATAATAAATGCAAGTCCCTTGTATTTTTCAATTTATATAATAATTACCCTGTCAATTTCATGGCATTTTTTAAGTGCATCTCCCCACTTCCCTAATCTTTTGTAGGCAAATGCACACTCTGTCTGGAACCACATACACTGCATTTCATTTAAGTTTTCCACTGCTGAGATCCCTTCCTGTTGATTTTAATTGTATATTTGAACAAGATAATGAAAGGCACCATGTATTTTAATTTAATTATATCTTTAGGTGTATACTTAGAAGAAAACATCATTTCATATAGAGACACTATCCGAAACAAGAAAAGAAAAAGCTTACTCTAGTAAATTTAGAGCACATATCAGCGGCTTCTTGTATTAAATTGGCACGGAGCATATATTTGGCACATTTACAATTTATGTAACGATCAGCTGTATCTAGAGACTGAGCCTCATCCATGAGTCTTACAGCTTCATCCATATCACCTGCATGCTAAAAAAGAAATAAGCAAACATTCAATATTTTCAATATTAATCATTGAACACAAAAAGTCAAAGATAAATGTTAATATAAGTAATGCCAATAATCACTATAATATAGGGGGAGTGGGTTCAATCCCTATGAAATAAATATATAGTGGAACAAGATATGTTAAGCTTGAAAAAAAGAAAGAGCAATTAAAAGGATGTTTGACTAAATGCCTTCTTCAGCAGTCAATACAAAACATTTTTAATTTCAAATAATTTTTTATAAGTATTTCTTGTTTTTTAGTCTGCTGAAGCATTTAGCCCAAAAGCCCTTTTATTTTCTCAGTCTTTTTTTTTCAAGCCTAAACATATCTTGTTCCACTATTTATTAACAATAATCACTACAAGCTCACCTTATATATTTTTGCCTTGAGAACATACAGCTCAATGAGAAGTGGTGTGTGTTCTATACCAAGATCAATATACTCAAATGCTTTCTCCATATTGTTTAAGTAGTCATAATGCTGAGCTAAAAAGTAGTAAGCCCAAAGCAATGCAGTGGCTGGTTCAACATCACCTAGGGATATTATTGGTTTCAATATATCAAATTTTAGGTCTCTTAAGAGCTATATCAATAACAGATTCATCATCCCTTGTGCATGGATACTGATCTTCCATTGAGTGTCTCCCCAGGTGGCGGATAGGGGAAAGCCCACCATATATGGCAGGAACTGGGGAAATAAAATAACCGTGGCGGACTTAAATCAAACCTACTGCCTTTTAGGAAGTGGAGGAATCCACCAAGGCTAGGGAACCTTAACCGAAAATGAAAGCATCTACCTAGAGAGCTGTAAGAGAAAGCCCCCCCCCCCCCCACCCCCCCCCGCCCAATAAAAAAATTTTTTCCCAGACATTCCAGCCATATAAAAAATTTTTTTTTAAAAACATTACAAAAGCCAAATTAACAACAAAATAAAACTAGGACAGATTCTCACCTATGCCTGAATATGGACATGATTTCTGGATTGTGACTTGGAACATACTAAGTCTGTTTAGAGCAAGAGCCTTAGCCAACCTTAAATATCAACTGATTAAATATACAATCTCTATTACTGCATTTCAAGAAATTTGATGGAAAAATCCAGACTTCTTCAAGACAAAAAAAGTGGCAAAAACACTAACACTCTTGGAACAGGATTTGTTGCGAAGAAAGAAACCGTAGGTGCAGCCATAGGTTTTAAACCAGAGAATGAAAGATTGAGCTCTTTGCATGTGCCAGGAAAAAAGTTGATTATAACATTTATTAATTATCATGTTCCCACTGCAGATACAGAAAGTTAGATAAAAGAATCCATTTATGAGACGCTGAAAATAATATTAAAATAGTGATTGGCAACGTTAATGCCAAAAGAGGGAAATAAAAAGTGTTTATACCAACTATTGGCAAGGAGAGTCTACATGAAGTATCCAAAACCAAAGGATCTCGACTCAAAGACTTTGCTTCAAGAAAAGGGATGACAGCAGCACCAAGTTTCCACACAAAAATATACATAAAGTTACCTGGAACTCACTAGATAGAATCACTGACAATCAAATAGACCATGTTCAAATTGATCAGAGGCATGGATCCTACATACCAGACGTAAGAAGCTATCGAGGAGCAGATGCAGACTCCGACCATCTACTTGTAAGGGTTAAATATTAGCAGAGAATAAGCATTGGTCACAATGGCTGAAATCAAGGAGAAAAAATAAATGATTATCAAAAACTTAAGACCCATGAACTGCAAAAGCTTATCAAAATAAAGTAGAGGCACAACTAGACGCATCACAGTAGAATTTTTTTTTTAATTAAGGAAAATAATAAAGTACTGGAGTGGTGGGCTGAATATTTTGAGGCCATATAAAATTCAGACACTGTACAAGATAAAGATTATCAACAACTCCGGAGGACCAGACCCTCTAAAAAACTCCCCAAGTTAGGAAGAAACTACCGAAGCAATCAATTCTATGAAAAAACACAAGGCCCACGGAGAAGACCTCATTAGGCAGAACTTAATAAAGGAAAAGAAAGTAAATCAACCGGAAATCAACTTCAGTAGCCACAAAATACTCAAAAGTAAAAACATGATAAGAAAAACAAAGCAAACTCTATACAAGACCAGTTGTAACATACCCAAGTAATACTTTAATCCTAACAAAAAAGTCAGAAAATCTAATAAACACATGGAGACAAAAAATCTCAGGAAAATATAAGGACCAACAAAGGATGAATATGGATGGAGAATACAAAATAACAAGGCATTTTATTGACTGATCCCATGCTTGTAGCAGAAATAAAAAAAGGGCAGGCTACGCTGGGCGGGACATTTAGAAAGAATGCCAAAAGACAGAAGTGAAGAGGGTGTACCACCAAAACCCCAGAGGAAAATGGCTCAACTGCAGAAATAGGCTTAAATAGATGGAAGAAGATCTACAGTAGCTGGGGATCCAAGCTTGGAAAAGAAAAGAATCAGTTAGGTCTGAGTTGAAGGAACTGGTGAGGCAGGCTAAAGCCCTACATGGGCTGTAGTGCATCAGGGATGTAACTCTTCATCCAACCCTAGAGTATTTCAGGTTATAAGTATGCCTGTACTGATAGGTAATTCCTCTGATTACAGATTTGCTTCATCCAATATTATACAGTGTACACTTAAAATTAAAGTGTATGAAGCTAAAATTTTAGGGTCAAAAGCTTATTAAAATATGGGGGTTCACATAGTACGTGTGTATGCAATTTTTATTTCAATGATATATAATATTGCTTGTGCAGACAAATCTTCTCGACCCCTCTCGCTTTTGGCGGCCGGATCCGCATGATATCTGCACATAAAGAAAGTAACGTAGTAGCCACCCCTTGTAGAAATATTAGCATTTTTGTATTGATATGACCACAGTGCATTTTAAACATAATAATTTGAACGATTTTGACTTTTTTTTTTTTTTAATTCGCAGTGTATAAATTAAAATTGTTATGGAACAAGATTAATAGAACCTAATTAGGCAGTATAGGGCATTTTTCAAACAAAAAGTTGGTGGTTTACAAAATAAATGAATTGCATTATACATAGATATAATATTTAACAAATTTAATATCACACATATATGTTTTTCTAATATGAAGCCAAGCTGAATTTAGTCAGTTACATCTTACTAGATTAAGCCTTTAATATCTCTATTTTATGTGGATTAGCAAAGTTTATTTAGCGCATTTTGTAAAATAAAAACAAACAAAAAATTATTTTTTTTTAATTAAAAAAAAAAAATTTCTATCCATGGCATTTCCCGAGAATGGTAAACTTAAGGTTATAACAAGTAAACTCAATCTATATGTCAAAAAGGACAATATTCATTTCACTTTAGCTCATTTCAAAAGCAGAAATCAATATTACTTGACATGACACAATTAACTGATGAACTATCACTTATTTACATATGAATCGCAAATAGTCATCACGAGTCCACATCTGACAAAATCGCTTCTTATCTGTGAAAATTTACAAATCAGCCTCAAGTTATAATTGAAAACTAATGAAGATGTCTTGAAATAACAATGTCTCATCCTGCGCCAACAACAGCCAAAATTTTTGAGTACACTGGAATGGAGAAGCTTGGCATGGAATAAGTTAAGAAAAGTGTTTACCTTTGCTATCAAATTTTCCAGTTTGCTTCAGATTCTCTACATATGAAAGCACGAGGTCTTCAATTGTTTTCACCTTAAATAAAATTTAAAATGGATTAAGCACATTCTAACATTTAAGTGTAACAAATAACCATACAATTGAAATTATAATGTAAAGAAAATCTGTTGCATATTAACAATGGAAAGTTTGCATAGCTTCAATACAATGAAATTTAAAAGAAAGTTTCAGATTTGTTAAAACTGAACCACTAATTTCCAGTATCCCTTCCCTCATGTTCTTTATATTCATTATGAAGTACAGACCTGTTTACCCCCATACTCCTAAAATCGTACAATATCGTCTCAAAATCGTACAATGCAGTATTTTGATAGTAAATAAATAAAAATACAGTATATATAATGTATACAATAACTACTCCTATAGCGTGTTCAGTGGAATCGAGTTAAACTGGCGTCAAAATATGGAATTGTAGGTAAACAGTAGATGACTGACGTTAACGGTAAACTGCGAAACTGTGGTCACTTTGTTTGCAGACGTGTATCGGCTAATACATATTAAATATTAATTAATATTTGGGTTAACGTGCTGATCACATTATCCCAGTCTGTCACAGGTCAAAATAAAGTCACAGATGAAATTTAACATTGTTTAAACTTGACGTCAGATGAGCATAAAATAAAATGTATTAAAATAAGAATGAATTAATTACCCGGTAACAAATTGGGACCCCCCACCCCCCGCCTTTTTTGTGTGTACGGCACAGTGAGCTTTAAAACACCAGCCCAGCCCCCCGCCACCCCCCATAAACTTAACAAAATCTATTGTGTATTATGTTACAGTCAACAAAGTCTGACACGGGTTTTCACCACGGGTGATTCGGCCAGCCCAGTGGTTCCCAGAATAAATGCTGCATCGCCCTGGGCGCTCTTTGCCCTCGGGCAAGGGGGTGGCTGCGGCTTCCTCATTGGGGCGTTGCGAAATATATTTAAAAATTCATTATTTTATTTTCACTTTTAAACCTATGTGACAACTTTCGGTCGTGGTGCAAACAGTAACCCACTAAGCAATTGCTGTTTGCAGTTCCAGATGGCGCTCAGTGACCTACATACACGTTATATTCATTTTTATCCAACCCTTATTTTATTTGTGTATGTTAGAATTCGACACAGGGAGCCTGGTGAAAATATAGTGTGGCATAGGCGCAGGGAAACGAAAATTTTAGAACCACTGGCGTAGCCCACCGAATTATACGTAACATGTGGCCTTATCGGTGGACTAAACATTACTGTAATTTCTCTAAAACTGATATTAGGTATAGCTAGCGAGATCATTTGTGAAAATACATCTTGACAACATCACGACGATAATTCCTGCAAACATTGTCTGGTATTTTACAGCATTCGAAATATAAATATAAATGAGCTATTTTAGGACTTTCAGAGTTTCGGGATGAATAGTGTAGCATTTTTAAATACTGCATGTACTTTCTGCCGAGGAATATCCTCCCCCTCTCCACACCCCCCAAACTGACATTACGAAAATGTAGGTGACGGTGTTGATTGTATAGATTTAAATATTTAGACCCGCGCCACACACACTATCTGCTAAATCCACACCACTCTTTTTGTCTCTGATTGCTACTGAAAAGTCCGACTTGCAGAATGCAGTGTGCGAATGATGGACCCTTCTATGAAGACCTCAACACAGTAAATTGTGTCTTATATTCAAGCAAGAATATAAACTTTCTTTATCTTTTGTTGAAGCTAATGTTTATCGGTAGACGTAGAAGTTTCTTCTTCATCATCGGTTTCGCGTGCCTTTCTTTTTTTTGGAGGCCATATCATAAAATGCTCACTAAGTAAACTAAACTAGGGGACCAAAAATAAAAAGGATAGTTGATTCCATTAATGGTAACATTAAAATCAGGCAATGTGCACAGCCGTCAATGTAGCCAAATTCGAACGCCAAAGCTATTTGGGAAATGGTATGCAAAATAAACATTAAAAAGTTTTATAAAATATTTATACACCCCCCCCCCCGCGCCGCACCTTGTCAACGTAAAACAAAGATCCATCGAACTATTACATAAAACAAAGGGCCATCGAACTATTACGTAAAACAAAGAGCCATTTAACTATTACATAAAACAAAGGGCCATCTAACTATTACGTAAAACAAAGGGCCAGCTAACTATTACGTAAAACAAAGGGCCATCTAACTATTATGTAAAACAAAGGGCCATCGAACTATTACGTATTATGTACGCGCTGAGGATGCATACGATAGATTTGATAGGGGGGGGGGTGTCAATAGACTGCACCTACATTTATGCATACAATAATTATCCTAATAGTCTCTTATAGAGCCAACTGTCATCTAAAAATCTGTGAAATCCGTGAATTCTAATTAGGCCTTTTATTAATATTATTATAATTATTAAGGCTCTAAAAATATTACAATATTTCGCAATAAGCATAAAGGCCTACTCAAATAAGCTACTAATGCTTTGTGTTTTCATAAAGAGATCCCTGTAGTTGTAAAATTGAACATGACATAGTGATATCCACTGCAGTCCAGTAATTCGTCTTTCTGTGGTGGTGACGTAATAATTTCCACCGGGCAGAACTCCCCCCTCCCCCCATTACTGGGGAAATTTTTTTAGCCGTCGTCTGATTTTTTCCGTTTAAAAAAAGGGGTGGGGGGCAGTATTAGTTGTGATACCAAACTGTCGTATTACGATCGCTGAGGGTAAAGAGCAGCTTTGCGAGTTCTACCAATATTTTTTAAATGCCGCTGACTAGCTCTTATAAAATATGTCCACATCCAACGTTCCAGTGCAGAACGGTGGGATCATGTATTCTATTATTTTAAAAACCGTCTCGTCTCTAGTTTTCTCCGTTTTCACAATTGCCGCAGTTCAAAGGAACAAAACTACGTCACACGCTTGGTAGCAGTCAAAACGGATGGCAGTGAATAGTATAAATATTACCGGTGACGCAACTAACTAGTTCATTGTGACACATAAAGCAACAGTATGACAATCATCACCATCAATACGATACTTTGCGGTGATATTTTGATAACCTTTGACACTCCGACCAACGCCCCCACCCATGTGTCCTGTATGCAGCAAATCTCCTTCATTAACAACCCCCACCTCCCCTCTCATAATATAATGAAGGATGGTCCCAACTTTCAAAAAAATGACAACCAATCGTTTTTCTGGTTTCATTCACCAGTAGATTTTTATTGGAAAAGGCTAAAACTTCAACAAACGAATTTTGATTGGAAAAATTTTTTTTTTTCACCGGCTCTCTGAAAATCGTAGTTTTGGCGGGTCTCGGCGTACAATCCTAAAAGACATCTCAAAATCGTACATTGTACGCCAAAATTGTAAGAGTAAACAGGTCTGGAAGTATATTGGGCAATAAATTTAAGGATTACAATACTTAAAACGTAATGATGGACAGCAGAAACACTTGACTGCCTTTTTTTAAACCACAGGGGTCACATTTAAAAGTGTAAGTTTGCTTTTTAAACAAGTTTTTTTTAAAAATTCAATTGGCCTATTAAATAAACAAAGTATTTGGTACCCCCTTACAGGGAATTTATTTCTGCAACGGTTTCTTTTTTTTGCATTGAAAGTATTTGGATGTTATGGCTCTAGCAAATTTTCATTTATCCAACTTATTAATTAACTTAATACACTTGAAATGTTTATCTTAAATACCTTCCATAAATCTTTGTAAACAGATTTGATTGATACAAAAGAAGGTGGCACTCCTTTCCTTAATGACTTCTTCAAATACTCATCTATAAGCTCTCTAAACACATCATCTGGAATAAATTTTTAAAAATTTAACAACTCTAAAATAATTTAAATCCATGAAGTAAAGTGCTGTTAGCAAAAAAGTTTTCTACACAAAAAAAAAATCAAAAAATCAAAATTAAAAAAATTAATTAAAAGTGTGAATACTTATTTTCTTATTTCATTTTCAAGATATTGGACCAGGTCAGCAGTGCTTAAAGAGCAAAAGAACTGTGTACAACTATTTTAATTTTATATGCAAGTCACCACAAATACATAATATATTAATATTCCAAAATTGTTTTGTCTTTTTTTGTGCATGCAAAGACTAACCTGTTGTGAAGTCAAGTGGCAAGCGCTTAGGCATTGTTGAATGTGGGAATTCTTCCATAATACTCTTATACATTTGCATACGCTCTTCAGGACTTTCCTCTGCAATTAATTTTAAAAAATAATGTAAAAACCTGAAAAAAGTAGGCTTATGAGTAGATTCGCAGGAGATTTCCTCCCCCCCCCCCCCCGTTACATTAAATAATTAAATAATTGCTGATTTACGTCCTGGTTTACGTTCACTTACAAGATTTAAATATGTTACCAGAAGCTCAAAATTTAATTAATATCTGCACTTAACTTAATTATTTTCTTTTTTTAAATGGAAATAAAATAATGTTTTCATGTCATGTTTTACCCATTTTGATTTCAACAATTTTAAATTCATTCACCTCTATTCAGTAGTATTTAGAACCAAAATAATTTCACCCTTGATATTCTTTATTACTGGTATTATATTGCTTACACTGACATATTTTACAGGGTCGGTTTAAGAGCAGGTTATACACTTATCAGGCTTTTCCCATACAAACAAGGCTACAGTAAATGCTGTGAAGATGCTTACAGCTATGAAGACCTATAATCTTTTTTTACAATTTATTTAGATGCTTACAGTTATGAAGACATAATCTTTTCATTACGTTTTTTTCATCTATTTTTGGCCTTACTGCAATGGCTTTTTAAGCATTAAATTTCGTAAATCAAAATTGTTTTATCAAGCATTTGTTCTTAAATGTTTTCACTCACCCAAATGTAAAGCCCTTTCATAGCCTCTGTAATAAGCCCAGTTTTCAGGGTTTCTGTTGATAAGGTCTCTGAAAATTTTTGCTGCCTTATCAGATTGGTTAAGCTGATTATATAATTGAGCTATACAGGAAAGATTAAAGAAAAATAAATTATGAATGACTTTCAAATAATGAATGATTTTAATAGAGACAGGAAATAATTATCAACTCTTATGAATACTGTTCATTACCTCATAAAAAAATGAATGGAAAAAAACATGAAAAATATTGCATTTTTTTCACTTTCCACAGGGCTTTATATATATTTATTTAACTCCACATATTAGTAAATAGCAACATGTTTCCACAAATAAAGAAAATTAATCTAAGTATTCTAAGTAAAAATTAAACATCTTAGCATGAATCAAGTAAATAGTTTCAAAAGTAGTAATTCTCATAGTAAGTAGATTTAACCATTTCAATAAAGAAACTCAGTTTAACTTTCTATAAAAAAAATTTACCCATTGTTTCTTGCACATAGAGTCTGTCAACTATTTGTTTGTCAAATGTATTTAAATGTTCCATTGCTTCTATATTCATGCCAGCTTCTTGCATCACCATATTTTGATATAAAAGTAGTTCACTGTGTTCGTAGTCGTAAACAGGCTTTGGCTACAGGATAATGGAAAAAATATCAAGAATTAACAATTTTTAAGATAAAGGAGAGTAGAATTCTGTAATGTCCAGAGTTAATTAAGAAATATGGAGTATTAGTTCTTCTTGTGTCTGCTTTTACCAGGGAGGCATAGCGGGAGGTTGAATTGCCAATTTGCTGCAAGGTGTCAGGCCTGCTGAATGCTAATGTAATGGACTTAAAGGTCCTTAACAGTTTACCCACCGCAGTTATGGCCTTGCTCTGGCCCTAAAAATGCTCTCAGGTCACAACCATTCCATGTTCTAGCTTTGGTTATTCAATATCATTTACCTTTTCTATGCCCATGTCATGTTCTGTTTAGCGCCATCTGTTTTCTCAACTTAGTAACTTTAGAAATTTTGCATCTTGAAATTCCTTTCGAGGACTTACTCAATTTTAGGTGTCAGCCATTTTGTTTCTAAACAGAAGTTAACCCTTAATTACTGCAGAATTTTCCAATTCAAAATCATTTTTCCCCTTCATTCATATAACAAAAATAAATATTTTAACTGTTTTTAAATTTAACTTTGAATGTGAATATATATTACAAGGGTAGGAAAAGATGGCATATAAATTTCTTCTAGCATGCAAAATAGAGGGCTTCTTTCAATACATATGCAACTTCTAAGTTGAGTTGTATATCCTTACAACTCAGAACTGAAAATATTTTCTGATTAGACTTTGATTTTTATTTTTAAAGGTTCTCTTAATAATTAGGGCAAATAATATTTTCTCTAAAATTTGAATTGGGACACAATCATCAAATAAATGAGAATTTCTGGATCACATGTTCACTCTTTATTTATTCATCTTTTCCCAACAACTCAAACATCATAAAAATTAAAATAAGCTGTCCAGGGTAAAATATTACAGTTACAATCATCCTCAATTTACACAGATATGATACCCAAATTTTACAGATATGATACCTAAATTCTTTAAAAAGTAGTCATATATATGCTTTTAAAAAAAAAATATTTTAAGATGTAAATTTCAGTGTTAACATACTGTTTGTGTTTTTCTGAACTCCTCAAGAATCTTGAGGCACATGTCGTAGTCTTTTAGGAGATGATAAGCCATAGCATAGCCAATCCAGGACGCTCTTTGCCCTGGGCGCAAAGCCAGCAGCTGATATCTGGTCTCCTAAAAGGCATAAAAAATGTAAACTTACTTATCAATGATATAAAAAATTGTAAATAAAGTATGGTATGTATTTTGCTTCTGCTAAGGCTTCTTCCTTTTCCTAACAGGCCTTCACCAACACAAAATATTTTATATTAATAGTACTAAGTGAAAGAAAAAAAAAGCTGTCAAGCAGCGAGCGTCTTGCTTGACGGTTGAACTCAGGTAAAAAGGCTGTATTTTTTAGGAAGACTATTGAATTACACCAATTTTTACTTCACAATTTAAATAACATTTTTTTATTGCTATTAAGATGTGTACTTGTTTAAATTTGAAATGGATGCCTTTGAAAAATCTGGTTTTAGCAAGGACGCCAAAAAATGAAAAAGTATGAATAACCATTTATAAGTTTCATTTACCTAAGAAATGGCCCAACTTTCATTTTATACAAACAACCTTCACCACTCCCAAAACTTTACATCCACATGAGACAGAGTTGTCAGTCTAACAACTGTAGATTATTTGAGAACAATCACCTCTTTCCTAAATAGTATATCTTCACATAATCAGACCATCTAACATTGCATAGGTACCACAACACTTTTGTAAATTTTAAAAAAGAACTTACATGGTGAGAATAAACATATCTAATGTACATTCAAGATGTTTGATTCTGTTAACAGTTCAAATTCAGTGACATGGACTCTAACTTGTCTGGTAAAAGTTTAAAAAAAATTATTTGATAATTTTTACACTAAAGCTTTAGTAGCACACACTGTTATAAAATAAATGTTTCAGTTCCACATCCTTGAGGCGCTATGGTCAATGTAGGACATTGGCCTGCCTCACCAATTCCTTCAACTCAGACATAACTGATTATTTTCTTTTCCATGCTTGGATTCCCAGCTGCTGAAGTTCTTTTTCCACTTCATCAATCATCAACCCATCTAAGCATAGCTCTGCCTTTGAGCTGATTTCCTCTGGTGTTTTGGGGCACCCTCTTCCCTCCTGTCATTTTGCATTCTTTCAAAGTGTCCTGCCCAGCGTAGCTTGCCCTTTATTATTTCTGCTACTAGTGTGCGATCCTAATATAGTGGGTACAATTTCTGATTGGTTCATATTCTCCATCCATATTCATCCTTTATTGTTCTCATCTATGTATTTAAAAGGGTTTCTGCCATTTTTGTTAGGGTCTAAATTTCACTTGCATATGTTACAACTGGTCTAATTACCGTTTTCTTTGTTTTCCTTGTAATGTTATTACTTTTGTGACTATTGAAGTATACCCTGTTTCCGGCAGATATTCTTTTATTTCTGTTTGTGGTTTATTGAATTTGAATGAAGGTGTGGTTTCTAATTTTAATGGTTTCATCTGTCTGTTCTTCTCTTGACATACTAATGTAATTTTTTCTATTGCTGTTAACTTCCAGCCCCGTGTCTTTACCAATTTTCTTCAACAGTGCTATGTCATCATAATACACAAGATACTGAAGGGGTTGATTGGAGAGAGAGTGCCCATTGGTTGTGGGTGTCCCTTAAAAAGTATCCTGTTATTGTTACTCGGGTTTCAATATGTTTGCTTCTAATAACTCACTCTGTTAGTTTAAATAGCATACAAGACAGTGAGTTTCCTTGTCTTAGGCCTCATCTAATCTGAAATTCACTTGAATATTTTCCCCGAAGCTTAAATTTTGCTTTTTGAGTTGTTTAATGTTATATGTATCAATCTTCTCAGTTTGTTGGGTATACTAAACTCCTACAGATTGTCATATATCGGTAGATATTTTCTTTTAATGCTGTCATTGGCCATTTTAGTTGGTTTAGTCTGAATTCACGTTGGTAGTCACTTAGTTTTTGTTCAGTGAACGGTTGTAGACTTTTTGCAATTACAATTAAATTCATATATTCTTATTTAGATTTGTTGAATCAGTTTAAGTAGGTAACCAGAAAATATTAAGTTGGTTACGTTTTCTGCGACCAAATCATTTGTGTTTTGTGTTTTTTAAAATTAATTAATTAAATTACACTGTTAATGCATAATACACATGATATTGGTAATATAACAATAATGAAATTCAAAAACATTTTCCTTTTACTTTTCATTTTAAGTAGTAACTGAAGAAAATATCAGCTCAAATGTGTCAAGAATTGAGTTGCATGTCTTTGTGTAGTTGTCTTGAGTTTGACTGTTACACCACTTCACAAGAATAATGCTTGACACCAAGTCCTTTCACTTATTAACCTTTATTATAACAATACAATTAACCCTCGGATGTCATCAGTACAAATACTACCACTAGTAATCCAATTAGTAAAATAAGTTTTGTGAACAAACTTAGCCAAAAAAACTACACACTAAAGAGATCAATGGACTACACTGCTTTCTGTTTCACTCTCTGAATCGTGCTGCCCATTGCCCTACTATACCATAAGCGTCTCCTTTGTTCCCACAAGTTCCTACGCAAGCCACTCTTTCACAAAATAACAAACTAACTTAGCATCAGGAAATCTCTCCTCTTCAAAATGCAATTCATTTAGTACTTCCTCAAAGCCCTCTAAGATTAGAACTGTTCTCGTAAATGTGAATTTAACTATAATTTAACTAAAATTGTTAAAATCATTTGACATAGCTAACAGCAAATGTTGAATGTGTCGAAAAAATTCAAATGAAAGTTACTCAACTGGCTCACAGAATATTGTAAATCACTTATAGAGTTAAGTGATCCCAGTCAGTAGTTTCAAATTATTGCTATTTCACAGGATGTTAATAAGGTTGCCATAAAGAAATCATATTCTAGAAGTAATTTGTGGAGATATATTCAAATCATTATTTGGTTCAACATTAGCCTCAATTTATTGATTGTTAAGACTTTTAAAAAAATATAGACAAGCCAAACTTTGAAACATGCGAAGATATCAGGCTAAATGGGCTGCAACATGAGTCTGATACTGTTACCATAGATCACTATCTTGAACTTTTAGTGCTTACACTTATTTTCTTAGAGAAAAAAAACCCACATGGTATAAGATTTCATGCTCCTAGTGCCTACCATCATGCCCGGATATTAAAGCTGCTCTATGTTTCAAAACCAGTTACAAATGACAAACAAGGATAAATCTTGTATTGAATTCGGTATCTTCGTAGTGTTAATACAAGCACTGGAACAAGGTGTTTTATAAGAAATTCTTCCAATGAAGAAGTTGATCAAGCAATACAATATACTAGTAATGATGATGCAAAAAAACAAAAAAATTAATTTTGTTAGTTGTCCATCCTCTGATCTCTTCTTCAAAATTTATATCTGGATACCACCTTCCTACATGAAAACTGCAGATAGGGGCGTAGCACATGCATTATTCAGCACTTCCATAACCAAGAACAAGGAACAGAAACAATTTCTCCTTCAGGTTATTGAAAGCAACCAAAAATGTTATCCAAATCCTACCAAATTAGTGATGTATTAATAAACCTTCTAATCTATGTTTGAATTAACAAGAACATTGCATATATTTCTGAAATGAGACTATCTTAATTGTACAGCACACCTACAGACTATCACATCACTGTTTTGGTAACGTATTTGTTATTTCCCATTAATCATCCAAGATGTCAAGAATCTAAGAATATCAGTACTAACACCTAAATTTTATTTAAGTCTGGTTGTATTGTCTGATATCCAATTGTTGATTAGCAGATTAATCCATAAATATCAGCAGAGACCAATTAATCCCCAAAATGACCTATCAGAACAATAACTGGCTGATTCAAAGGGCATGCAAATAAAATATGTTTAGAAAACGTGTAGCATTGAAAAAATAATGAGAATTTTGAAATTACATACCCTATAACCTTCTAAGTCCCTCATCTGTATCTGTAGCAACGACAAGTCCCGTAAGATCTGAAGGTTGTCCTGTAAATTGGTTATAATGAAAATAAATTTGTCATTTTTAAAAAAGACCCCAAATAGTTTTAACAATTAGCTTTTATGCCTAGTAGCGTATGATTCTATGAATGATAAATTAAACGCTCAAAATAAATGCCCGAAATGTTTAAATACAATTTTTTAAATATCAAACCTTGTCCCATTTTAGTGCATTACGATAACATTTGATTGCTTCATCATACTTGCGATCCGAACGCTGCAAAAGTCCATACACATGCCAACCTTAAATATGTTAAGGAACCTAATGTTATAACTTTAATTTATTTATTATATTTGTATGATTCAGTTAATTACATCATTGTAAAGATTAATCCATTTGCAATTTTATATTTCACTTCTAAAAAGGATACAGACATGACTTGTTAAATCATTGCGAAGTCCTCTGCGTACAAAGTCATATGCCTCCTCTTTCCTTCCCAAGCAATTTAATGTTAATCCCTTCATTGCCATAGTTTCTGTGGAAAGAGAAATGAAAAATAAATAACCCTAAAGTAAGATAGAAATTAGTCTTTTAATAGAAGGTTTAGTGTTATTCTAATTCATTAAATTTAAATGATTCTAAAATAAAAGAATTTAAAAAACTAACAATTAAATGAGCAATACAAAAAGCCAATCTTAAGCATAATTTTTTTTAACATGAAGAGTTCACTTAAAGTAAAAACGGAAATGATTGAGGCTAAAATTATTATGATTGTTTGTCCTTTGCATGCAAAAATGAACAAAGCAATATTCGACTAGGAGAGTAGCCTTGACTTGAGCTTTATTATGTTTTAATTGAGGTAGAGTCGCTCAATTCGTAGATTCCCTCTCTCATCCTTGTCTATTTGATCCGATGGCAAGACTTAGTCAAGATGAATGGAAATAGAGATATTGAAGTACATTCGATGGGACTTGTTAACCTTAGATGGCAACTCATCTACGAAAAGGCAAACTCTGAAATCATACCCAGAGAGGGAATCCCGAAGGCGGTATGATCTTAACACAATGGTAGGTACGCCAATACCGGGTGTCACGGGCAAAAAAACCCGCCGGCTTTGCGTGGTACATTTCTGTGACCAGCCGTGAAGGGCGTGTTTCGGTATACGTCGGGCTTTCTCGTTCTATGCGTCATTTTCTAAAAATAAATAAGTTTCAGTCTTAAACTCTATTCGCTGAAGAATTCGGGTCACTATGGTATAAATGCTGTGTCATTCTGACCTGTCTCAGAAGAACAATTGGAGCGCGAACCATCGCCAAGTTTAAACTCGTATTGATTTTTTTGCATGGTGGATGCGAGAATTAAAACTTTAAGACGAGCTAGCTTGAGCACAGTAACATTGAAAGCATTTATTGTTAACATTACTGGCTATTTCTAGAATTTATGATGCAGAGCGAACAAAAAAAAAAACAACATTTTATTATGAAAAAACGGCGGCCATCTTTTTTTACATTATTTTATTGACCGGAGGGAGGTGAAATTATTTGGAAATAAAGGTTTAAATAAAACATTTCTAAATCATTGAAATATCTGATTAAACAAATGTTTTTGATTCTAATATAATTAAACAATATAAATGTATAAAAAAAAATATAATAATTTGTTTTAAATTAATTGTTTGTACAATTATTCTTTGTAAATAAGAAATTGATAATTTGGCAATAATAGTATTAAGAATTCCTCTTTTTATCAACAATAATAACAATGTATTTATTGTCTTTATTATTAGATAAATTAAGACAACTAGTTATAAGGATGTATTAATAGACCTCTATTAATACTAAAATTAAATTAATGAAATAAATAAATTTTAATACTAGGGAGATTTCTTTAATATGCGTTATTTAATTGAAAACAATATTTTTATTTTTTTTCAGTCTACTATATTTGTTAATGTTATCCATCCCTGTTTATTTTCCCCTCAGTCAGCTGCTCTTAATTAACCTTTTTGAAGACTTAACCTCAATTGTCATTATCTATATTGCTGAAAATTTCATTGCATTAGCATTATTAGTTTAAAAGTTATCTATCTTAATGTAAAAATGTCTCGGCCGCTGTCACTTTTCATGAAATATTTTTCTAATGCATGAATTTTTCTGATCAGCATTTTATTTATTTTAAATTTACCTTACTTTTAGATGGACATTATCTGTTTGTATTGAAAATTTTATAGCAATAGCTTTAATGGTTTAGTAATTATGTCATTTTTTGTGAAAAAATAAATTTTTTGACAATTTTATCCACGTCATATGCTCATAGTCATATTTAATTAAATATAATAAGTTAATTCACAATTCATGTGATTTATTCTGTTAAAAATTGTATTGTAAATCTATCCTCAAAATTTGATAGCTCTAACTTTAATAGCCAAAAAGATAAAAGCAAAATAGTACAAAAAGAGCAATAATGCCATCAGTTTTAAAAATTAAATACAAAGCCAAATAGTGGGAAAAAATAAATCACTAAAAAAATCATAACTTGTTTCCTATAAATGATAGAAAGATTATCTTGGTGTCATTGGAAAGCTTAAAGCCAGCTCTTTCCTATGATATGCTCTATGTCTGTGTCAGATGTATTTGAAAATTTGAGTTGGAGTACCTAACAATGGTCTCAATGGAAATTTAGACAACTCCAACTTCTACAAATACATGGCTTACATAAAGAGCACAACGAAACTGACACAAAAAATACTGCTGAGGTTAAAATAAATTCTCAAATTTAAAACCAGTCATAAGTCCTACTAAATTATAATATATAGTTAGTAAAAAAAAAAGGAAAATATTCAGTGTGATCTTTGATTAAGTATATTTTTAAAGTAACACCTAAGCAAGCCATGTACAGGATGTGAGTTGTATATATTATTATTTCCAATTCAAATGCCCAAGTTGTCTCTGTACACCTATAGAACATGCTTAATCACGCACAGTACAGAACTACATAATATATACCTCCATGTTCTGCATACTTGGGGTTTGATAGGATCTGCTTTGCAAACTTCAAACCACTTTTATAATGTTTCTGCTCATAGCATTTCTGAAACATGAAAAAAATATAAAATAGGATGGGGAAGCGTTATTCACACAGCTCTGTGAATAACGTTTAGCGTTATCGGCAGACCGAAATCTGTGAATAACGGCGAGCGTTATTCACACAGCTCTGTGAATAAGCGTTATCGGCAGACCGAAATCTGCGAATAATCATATAATGCATTAGATCTAGACTGGTGAAAAATTATTGTTGGATGTAGGCTATTAATATTGGGGTTGAAATGGCTAGAAAGACTTTGCAATTGTATGCTAGTAATTAGTTTTTGTAGTGTTGCGTTTGTTTTAAATGTGGTAAATTATAGATTTGTATTTTGTTGACATTGTACCGCGCCTCGAGCCTTTGGGGATGAAGCGTGTTTTTGAAATGAACTTCATTATTAATATTAATATTACTATTAGTATACTGAACCGTCATGAGTTATTATCGAATTTTTTTTCACTATCAATTATAAAAAAAGGGCAAATTTATTACTAATATTAGTATGGTAATATCTGTATACCGGTAGTATAATAGTAATAGCCTATTACTATACTAAATATTATGCAGTATAAAGTATATACACAATTGTAGTATAAGTAATATACTTAGTTACTTAGCTTAATCAGTATACGCATACATGGGCGCCCGCAGAAAACTTTCGGGGGGGGG
>CAXITT010000409.1:487339-504587 GCA_964033795.1 Lymnaea stagnalis | reverse complement strand
TTGTGCCTACATCTGCTCTGTTAGGGGCCAACATAGGGTCTATTCGACCTATAGAGTGTTACTAATAGATCCAGTCAAACCTCCTACTCCTAGACATAACTAATTTTCTGGTATTTCATATTAAATATTATACCAGTAATAAAAATTGTACCCGTACCGGTATTCTTCGTGTAGACTCACTTTCACCCATTGTAGAGAGGTCTTAAAATGATGTCAAAGCTTGATAGGGTATCGTTTAGTGTTTTAAAAGCCCTATGATATATCACCTAGTCTAGAATTGTTCTGTCAGGAATAGCCCATGCAGAGAGGTGGCTGCATCAGGCGGCCATGTGAGAGATGGGGAGGGGCATATTGGCCCTGCATTGATTATAACAGAATGTAATCCTGTTAAAGTTTAAGGCTAGTATTTTTTCCTCATACTTGAGCGTGTCCCTAAGTCTACCCAGCTCTGGCATTAGCTGGTCAAAAGTAAAGGTGGCTGGTTATTGCGCTGGCCATACACTCAAACTTAGACTTGTAAACGCAGCTTCAATTTCCCCATGGGTAGACCAATATGATCTGAAGGGGAACTTTACTTCCCCAAGACTCGCAATGCATCCTACGACCAGCAAGTTTCCAACAAATTTTTTAATGCTTTTTTTGTATTTAGACCCATAGTGACAACAGTGACAGTATGGCTTTTTGTTTTTGGACCCATAGTTACAACAGTGACAGTATGGCTTTTTGTTTTTAGACCCATAGTTACAACAGTGGCAGTATGGCTTTTTGTATTTAGACCCATAGTTACAACAGTGGCAGTATGGCTTTTTGTTTCAATTATCAACATTTTTTTGACAAGAGCTAAAATTGTTGATGTCAATGATATTGATATGTTTTAAGTACGGTACCGGTATCTTCATTTCATTGTCATCACTAAGTGTTATTTCAACTATTTCTGGAGCGGCATATTGTGTCCCTACTTATTATGATACTTATTAGAAAATAAAATGAAACAAATAAAACGTGACATATTTTTTCAGCTAAACATTAATACACAACTCTGAGATCTAAAATATTTGAATAAGTAAGTTATTAATAAGTATTTGTTTATTAGAGAAAAAACAAATGGATGTTAAAGTCTATGAGTGGAATTATACAAAGAAAATTAAACAGTCAAAAGAGCTAAAAGTATATCACAATGTACAGTTAGAACAGCTGTATCTGACTTAAACATGGTTTATGCGGCTGATCTGCATATTGCATGTCCATGTTGTTTACATTTTTTTAACGAAACTTGAATGAACATTCTAACAAAATAGATTGAAACTTGTAACATAAGTAACAAAACTATATGAAAATAACAATAAAACTATGTGAACAGAAAAAGAAAGCTATAGGAAGAATATTATTATAATATAACACTACGAAATAACCATTAAATATTTTGTTTTTAAATTTTATTTATAAAAATGAGGCTTCCCCGACGGGGAATCGAACCTTTGTCTGCTGGGTGACGGTCGGAGATACTGACCACTACTCTACCGAGGAGATGTGTATAAACGAACTTTGTACTTTATATTCATTAATTAATTTATCACATTCTGTGAATAACGTTTAGCGTTATCGGCAGACCGAAATCTGTGAATAACGGCGAGCGTTATCCGCACAGCTCTGTGAATAGGATGTTCATTGCTTCAATTGTTCAGTCATAATCATAATTTGTCAGTATGCTGCCATCAAGTAGAAAAAGAAACAGGAAATTTTTCTAGGCATTCGATTTTTCTATGGAACGTGTTTATATTAGGTTTATATTAGGCTTTTGTTAATATAAAAAATAAGCAATTCAAGTTTGTTTTAAAATATGTTGATTTTTCATGAAAATATGCAGCACTAAGACTAAGAGGGTAGGCACTGATACATACTGATTCAAGCTTGCTAGGGATGGTCAAGCAAAGATGCCAAAACCTGTGACCTAACTTTGGGACATACAACTTATAATACTTATATTATCATGGTTGCCACCTTAAAATACCTTTGTGTGTTATTTTCAATAATAAATTACACTGCATCTGCATTATTTTCATTGTATGTTCATGATAAATAATGTATTAAGCAGCCTAGCCTACTAGTGCTTTAACTTTAGGGGACCATCATAACGTCATAAGCTGTTAAAATTAACTCACACTCACAACTGACACTATCAACAGGTGCACTTTATGTATCAAAGTGCCTAGAATTTAATAAAGTAGTCTTTCAAATTTAATAAATTATTACTACTCATAGACCTAGAACAACTTTGACTCTTAATTTGGATTCGACTATGTGTGTGAGGTTATATCTATTCATGTTTTAGTCTACTGGAAAAGATGATTATTGAAATGTTTTCCATTTTATATAATTATAAATTATTATTATGCCTAAATTATTTGTTTTGTAAGGCACAGTGAAATTTGGGCTACAGTTACTAAGGTTACAGACATTCACCACTGACTGAGATGGCAAATAAATTTTACTTTTTACCTATTTTAATTGACACTATCTATCTAGTATCTTCTTCAATTCTGATCAAACAATTACCCCCATATATGCCACCCCCACCGCAGTTCAAACATTAAGTGTGAATGACTTTGGAGTATAAACCAACACTTCTTAGTAAGAACTAAGTTCACTAAGTCAAGTCCTCGTAGTTTTCTGTGAATGTTAACTTTTGGCTCAGAAGAATAATGGTGCAAAATTAATAGAATTTCATACAAAAATGTTGGTGATGTAATAACTGACATCAAATTTTAACATTTCAGTTATTCAACTTAATTCATAATTTTGTATTTGTATGGCCTAGGGCGGTAGTTGTAGTTATATCCCTCGTCGTGCAATATAATTATTGATAAATGTAGTCAGTGGTAGTGGTAGGTAGTCGTAGTAAACTGAGGCTGGGTGGGGGGTGAAGGTAATGTTCACGGCTATGCGCTTACCAGAATTCGTTTAAAGAACGCATTTTCTTTAGGGGGTAATGGATTCTTTGATGGCATCTTGCAGACCTATTTCTATAAAATTTCAATAAATAAGAAGCTAAAATAACAGGATAACTTCCATGAACCCACGAGGTGCAGATTCCGATATATGGCGGAACAGCAAGTTTCTGGTCTCGAATGTCCCGAGACCTTGTTTCCATGTGTATTAAGTTGATAATTATTTTCTGTTTTTAATTATAAATAAATTTATTTATTTTTAAGGTAAAATTAATGACTCTTAAGTTGAATTAAAATTATTTTAAAGATATATTTATATTTTCTACTTTTTTAGTGACGTCATTTTCACAACAAAAATGGCGACTTACACTTGTTATTGGTTGCAATAACACTTTTTTTGTTGTTGCTTATTGCGTTGTAAACTTAGCTAAGAATTTGCATTTACTTGTCAGAGGTAATAATATTCAAGAAGTAGTGTTTAGTTTAACATTTATTACTGTTAGTTATGGCATCAGGCAGTGCAGGGCAGAAAAATACAAATTTAATGACGGATGCTAGAGGCCAGAATCGTCAACAAATGTCACTAAATAAATCAGTATCTTCTTCTGATGGAAGTACAGATCCCTCTAGCCTTGAAGCAGAGACTACAAAAGTCTTAGAAAAGCAGGTTCAGAAGAGGATTTTTAAAATCATAGTTATTGGAGATTCAAATGTAGGGAAAACATGCCTAACATATAGATTCTGTAGTGGTAGGTTTCCAGATAAAACTGAAGCAACAATTGGTGTTGATTTTCGAGAAAAGCAACTTGATGTAGATGGGGAAAATCTTAAGGTAAGTCAATTAGGTATAGTGTATTTCAAAATAATCCTCTTAATAAGTTAATTAATTAGTTTAAAAGTTATACAAATAGACCACCTTGTTATAATATATTAACTAACTTGTTTAATGGTAAATTAAAGGCAGTGTCTACACTATTTGTCCGGCGACCAAGTCACATGACCGCCGGAAGAATATTTGATAGAGATATTCGTCCGGTGACCAAGTCATATGACCTCCGTAACAAAGCGGCGCTATATATTTGTCCGTCAGCCTTGTCACGTGACCGCGAATGATTCAAAACTATTGTTAATTTTAATATCTATTTCTCTACCAAGTAATGTACTGAGTATCTTGCAAACAAATATTAGAAAAAATACTTGGGTATATTACCAAAAAAAAAGTGGGGGTTAAGCAATAATGCATTCTAGAAGTAGAAGGAAGCAATGCTGAGAGGGAGAGAGCATTACGGTAATAAAAAAAAAATAAAATAGGAATGCTAAAAAAAATAATAGTGAGGGTGATCAATAGTTAATATATAGGCCGACTAGTTTAATATTCAAAGCCAAACACTTTATGCATCTCAGTGCATATGAATATATTAACATGTTCAGCATTTATTTATTATCTAGGGATCAGAATATCAAATGCAATGCTACTTTTTTGCCGGCGACCACTTGCCACATGACCTGCCGCAATAATAACGCCTACTAGTCTTCAGCGGTCACGTGACATGCCCGCCGGACGTGTAGACACTTTGTAAATTAAATTTGTTCATTTTTAATGAGGAAAACAATAACATGGGCAACGAATATTACATAACTGCCTGCCATTGTTGAGGTAGGGGTGTCAGGGCTGAAGGCTCCAAGGAGATAAAGACTACTAACTTATAACTATGCATACTCACCCAAACCATACATAGAAAATGGCAGATATTATTCATTATCATCGATTGCTAACACTAACAAAAGTCACTTTTTATTTTTTGCAATGTAAACCAATTTTTCCTCTCATTTTGCTTAGGCTGTGTGTGTGTGCAACAGTTAAATATTTATTCTAATTTTGGTGGGCAAAGAAATAAATAAAAAATATGCAGAGTGTCTTAACTTAGCATTTTAAGAAAATAGATGTTCAATCTTATGTTTGACCATCATCAGCCATTGAGTGTAATCACAATTCCCCTTCTTCATGCAGCTGGTGGATCAAAGGGAAATAAATAGCCTATACAGTTCTGGCATCAACTGTTGGTGCACCTTAAAATTTTCATGTCCAGTATTTTTCAATAATGATTAACTTCTTTACCATAGAAAGTGTTGCCATTTCTGAGTTTTTTCATTTGGGGCTTACTTCTTTAACATTAATCTTAGAGTAGAGGTTGTATTTTTATCTGCAAGACAGCAGAGGTTTACAGTTGGAACTTTCCTTCTCTTAGATGAGCCACTATCCAGTTAACCAGTTCTATCTCTCTGAAGTGCATGGATGGTTAACAGGTCCCATGTCCCTGAAATGCCAAGATTTGTGTTGATTTAAGCTCTTATATAGTATGTTATATCCTGGTTTCTATATCCCTAACCTGACATCCGCCTATTCATATATGCTGCGCAAAACTTCTATATTAAATTGAGGCTTAACTTAATGTTTGCATCATGAAATTTTTAATTAAGATCATTCTATTCTTTGGATAATTGGAAGAGAAATTGAAACCAAAATAATATTTTTGTATACAATACAATTTTATGTGCATGCTCTAGTTTTTAGACATTGGTTTTATATGCAAATACACACACACACCGTAAAGAGAAACAATCCAGAGCAAAAAAATGCATAACATGTTCTTAGTTATGGCTTTTCAGTATTCTACTAATACTGACTAGATTTAGAATGAGTAATTTAACTTATTGATGTAGTTTTGTTTTTTTTTAAAAAAAAGGTTGATTTATAGCTTTGTTCAGGAAAGCAATGCCCTGTTAAAACTTAAGTTTTAGAATTAGATAGCCATAGAATGAAGGTGCTTTAACATTTGTGATGCTCATTAATTTTATTTTAAAATCCCAATTAGTAAGGCTGCATGGATTTATACTAATACTTTTCTTGTCACAAACCATTGCTTAAACATTTTCTTTTGCATTTTTCATCTGAAAGGTGGAGATAACATAAAAACTTTTGGCATATTGTAGTAACAAACATTTGGCATAATTGTAGGAACAATCATCTACAATCATTATGGTCATATTTTCTAAAATCCCATACTAATGTCACTTAACAATCATAAACAAGTTTATCATTGCCATACAATTTGATTTTTTTTTTTAACAAAAGCAATTGTGAAATATGTTCATTTTGGTGTATGCACATTAATTGTTGAAATTTGGTAATGATCCATAGATTTGTTTGTCCTGTCTGTGGGATCTAAGATTATCATGTTATTTTAATGGAATGAAAATAAAACATATACATTTTCTATCACTCAGCTACAGTTGTGGGACACTGCTGGACAGGAGCGCTTTCGTAAATCAATGGTACAGCATTACTACAGAAATGTTCATGCTGTCATTTTTGTTTATGACATCACAAAAGTAAGTACCTTTGTGATTAGTTAAGAATTGTTAAACCAGCTTAAATATACTCAATAATAGTGATAAAAATGGATTTTTTTGTTTGTGCTAAACCATCAGATTTACTAACATTTTGTAGCTTTGTTTGTTTTTCTGTGCAGAACATATGGTTCTTATTTAATAGAAAACTAATTTTTAATAAATGCATATTTACTCCATACCAATTTTATTTAAGTACTGGTACTTATAGCAGGTTATATATATTTTTTAAAGAAGGTAATTTAATGAATATAATAAATAAATGATGTGTACAGAATCCTGAGAGACAAGTTATTAAAAAAATTAATGCTCCATTATTTTTTCCTTAGATGAGCTCCTTTGAAAACATGTACCAATGGATTGAGGAATGTGATAGACACAACCTGAATAAGCATATCCCTCGTATACTGGTGGGAAACAAATGTGACATGGTGGACAGAATTGCTGTCAACACAAATATGGCTCAGAAATTTGCAGACACCCATGGAATGCCTCTGTTTGAAACTTCAGCCAAAGATGATGACAAAGCCAATCACGTGGATGCCATATTTATGACTGTTGCACATAAATTAAAGAACTCAAAGCCCATGATGCCAGTGCACATTTCAAATTTCAATCCCAGAGAAACTGTTCATTTACGTGAAAGTCCGCAGCATAGGGGTTTGCAGTCTGCTGTTAACCCAATGGCCATTGAGGAGAAATCAGAATGCGCATGTTAATGTTAACAACATGTTCTTAAAAGGATGTGGTGTATATTGTGATTTTACTAATGTTTTATTTTCACCAAAAGTGTTGACCAGATAATGTTTGCAATGTTAATGTTTTTGTGGGATGAAAAATGAACAAAAATAAGGTGATTTATTTATCTTTGAAGTGGTGATGTAAAGGGACAAGCTGGCTTGTCTGATGATATTGGTATTTTAAAATATTGTTATGTTAGTCTGATTCGCCAAAGTGGTTTCTGTTTCGAGATCAAGCATTTCATTCTTATGCATGCCAGCTCTCAAATACCCTGCAGTTTTATGAGATTTAAATTAAAGAAGGTATTTTGATAATTTTTAACACTTAAGTTTTAGGCTTAAATGTTAATATATATTTAAAGGTAATTTATGTTTGAAATCTTACATAGTCCAATGTGGATATTACATTTATTATTATATCAATTCTTTTAGAAAGACACATTCGTGCATATTGTTTATAAAGGAATCTTATTAATTAGATACTGATACTAATGTTTAGCTTGGAGATTTATATTGTAATATAAGATATGAGAAACAAATAGATCATCTCAGAATTAAGTTAACCGAATTTGTAATGAATTATTGATTTTGATTAATATAAATAACATCTTTTACAATTTTTTGTGATAATTTTATAAAAGATATAGATTATGAAGTTATTTATGTCTATTATATTTAAAATTATTTTAATTGTACGATTGCTTATAAACACTACAAAGCAATTTATTAAAATTTCTATATTTTTCAATACACTAGTGAATTCTGTTTCATCTCAAAGTTCACAGCGTTTATCTTTTAATTCCATTTTTTTAAAAAACTTTTTGTGAAGCATTCCCCCAAAAATTTTTATGTATATTTTTAATATCTTAATGGGATTTTGTTTCCTAGTGTCATAATGTAAGTTTTGGGATATATTCTTACAATATGTGTCCAATGTAAGGTTTCATGATCTTAATTATAACGTAAAATTCTGTACTAAGAATGTGCTAAAGTGTACTTTAATGTGAATGCGTTCAGAATGCTATTTATGAAAATTCGTTTGCATTTATCAATAATTTTTTCATAGCTCAGGTCTAAAAAAATCTTAATGGACTAGACTAATTCATGTTTGGCAGATTTTCATTTAAAAATGTTAATGCTTCAAGGGGGTTTCTGTTACAGTTAAACTCACAGAATAATATTGTTAGCCAATACAAATTATCATTGAATAAATGTATCTTTATTGGGGATGTCTTTTAAAAATAAATTTTTACTTAGACTTCTTAACTTTACATTCAGCTTGGTTGTTAGAGCAATAAAAATAATACTACTACAACCTTATAGTAATTATTTTTAATATTTTGAAAAGCCTGAATTGACAAAGTCTGTAATTAAAACCAAGGAAAATGTCAGTCATTATAATAATAGATATTAAATCATAATTGTTAAAATTTCTCATTAAAAATATAATATGCGCAAAAACTAACAGTGCTGAAACTCCTGCATCATAGAGCATAGCTCCAACTGCCACATATTCTAATTATTGAAAATGAAGATTTGTTGGGAAGTTGTATTTGGAAATGGGTCTGTTGACTGAGAAAACGTATTCATAGTTGACCATTAATTTTGCTAATACATAATTGTTAGTCAATGGAACGAAGTTTGAAAAAGGGTAGCAGGAAAATGCAGAGTGAGATTTAATAAGGCGGCACCATGTAATGCTGATTTACTATACTGTTGCGACATTTCGCCATTCTGGAAAGGTACTCAGCAGAAGGGGAAGAATAGTCAAGTTTTTATATAATCCTTGCAAGAAAGACAATGATTTTTTAAATCACCAATGAAGCACTAAACCTAACCTAAAGCACTAGGTGCAGTTTACAAAAATTTTCTTTAAATATTTAATTTCTTGATGCTGAAATGCATTTTTCGAGCGATTTCAATGAAAATGAGAATAAAACATTTATATACATTTTTAAAAGATGATGACCATAAGCATAGGTTCTGCAAAAGAACCATATATGTGCTATGTAGTCTAACTATCATTATCTTTATATTTATATTCCTCTTCTTTTAAACAAAATTTTCTTATATCTAATTCATAAAAAATGGTGTTTTAAGTTAAAGATACTAATGGCTTCAATTTGATTTGCCAGTTTGTGTTTGAGATGTCATCTATATTTTTTTCACTTAAGTCTACATTAACGTACAATTTTGTTGATGTGAAAAGCTTTTTTTTTTACTTTGAATTTACTATACACTGATGGCAAGGTGTCGCAACATTGTGCAATAATTGAAATCAGAGAAACAAGCATTTTTAGGCAAAATTATGGAATTTTATAATTATTTTATATGATAAGAAAACATTGTTTATGATTAATTTCATTGTGAAAGCTGTCTATATTGTTAATAAAAAACAACAACTCTTCTTCATATTTAAAACACATGTATGTGTAAAGTATTGTGAGCCATTTCATTTAAAGGAATGACAGATGGTTGTAACTAGTCATAAAATAATTAAATCTGTTAGTGAAAATTGTGAATGAAAGCTTAGGATTGACATTATTATTTAAAGATAAGATTTAATTTCTATATTTATTAAATTGCCTTTGAAATGATTATTATTTGCATGTGGTGATGGATAACAGTTTCAATGAAAAGTTCCTTTTTAAATTATTTTTTTAATGTCTTTGTTCTTTTGTCTTCTTGGATGTTATTTTTTTTGAAATGTAAATAAAGTTGTTTTGTCACAAGTCAATGGTTTTTATTATTTTTGCAATTAAATAGCTTTAAAACAAAGAAAATAAAAGCTTAAAAACCAGTGCAGTTTCCTTAATGTTTTTAAAAGCAATTGTGGGCTAGTGAGGATATACCGCAATGCTGATAGCTGAGATGTTTTGTTAGATAAAATATGCATTTCTTTCTCTTCATACATTCCCAAATTAGAAAAAAGGAAGATATGATCCAAGGTTACTCCTGCTCTTTTCCAGCCAAATTATTATTATTATTTATACAAATGTGATCTGACCTCTGTGATATCCCTATCTCACACTATCTGTCTAAAATTTCTTGCATCTGCTTCACTTTCAATTTGATTTTAAAGTAGAAAAACTAAGACACTCAAATTATTACTTGTAATATTATACTTAACAGTTGATTTGAATACAGTATATCAAGTCACTAAAGATTCAAATTTAAATCAAAAATCAAAATGAACTTAACAAGATGTAAGGAAAGACTTTCCAATACCTATTATACAATGTCTCAGTGGGTACATGTATGTAATATACACTGTCAAATAAGCTTTTGCCAATGAAAATAAATTATATGGATTTAATGGATTTTAACGTGCTGATACCAAATATGAAGTCAGAATCTGCCTAGCTTGTCTTTGATTACGCAGCATGGATTCAAGAATTATAAAGTATTAATGTATACATATTATAAACTGGAAAATGATATCTTTTTCTATACTTATGGGAAGTTCGGTTATCAATATGTTTCTTATCACTGTTAATGATAATTTCATTGGAGACTGTTCACGGATTCCAGCAAGGCAAGCTTGACAGCTGTGTTGTTGCACAATGAAAAATAAAAAATAGTATGTTCCCATAGCTCACACTGAATGATTTAATGAAACTCATTTTGAAAGTGATCAACTGCTCAAGTCACTAATAGAACATCTGTGCTGACGTGAAAGTGCTAGCACTTTTACTAGGACTACAGTCGGGTTCACAATGGTGATGACAGCAACCATTACAAATTAAAACGGTCGCTTCCTAGAGCTGAGCACATTGTTGGCCCATGCAGCATGAAAGATTGGTTGATCAATTGAAAGTGTACCTAACAACCCTTCACATTAAAACTGAATGAAATAGTAAAACAAGGTATGTTGAAGCTTGAATCAAAAGACGGGACAAAAGATATGAACCATTTAGCTTAGAGCCTTCTTCATTAAAACTGGGACTCTTAAACATTTTGGTGCAGTGACTCGCAGCTATGGATCATAATGAACAAGGTTTCCAGAACCTAAAAGAGAAATTCAGAGCAATCAAAACTGATGCTAAGCTGGAATTTCATCACATGGGACTGATGTGTGATACTGTATTTAGAACCTCTTGAACTTGAAGCTTATGAAGTATGTGCACTGTTGGTGCAAAACTCTTTCATTCACCAAGCTATGAGAAATGCTTAACTCGTTAGCAACACTATGAAAACATAATAGCTTCCAAGCAACTCGGCTGCCTGATATCACTAAAATGCATTTCTTACATCCTCATTTGGATTTTTTACCACCAAACTTGATTGATGGAAGCAATGAGCATGGATATAGATTTCATCAAGACTTTTCCACTTTTGAAACAAGGTTTCAAGGCCACTGCATTTTCAACTAGAGGGGTGATTACTACTGGTTTCTGCAGCAGGCAACAGCAACCATTTATTTATAAGATCAAGTGCCTAAAGCCCTTTTGAACTGGTATAGAGTTAAGCTGGAATGTAATTTCATCAGAGCAATATACATATATTTATATTAATATTAGATTTAAAAACATTTTCATTTTAATTTTTCTTAATTTTATTACATTTTTAATTGGTTTTTGGCATGTTTTTTAAAAGTTAAAACTATCTATTGACTTTTTTAAAGTATAATTTAAGAAAACAAACCTAAAATTTCTTATTGGCATTAGTTGAAATTAAAATAGTACAGTCACACAGTTATGTAAGATAAGCAAATATTAGTTCTGTAATTTACTTGCATAATGCACAATTTAAATTTCACAATAAGGCTTGCATAATTAATGATCCTAACAGCAATATAAAATCTGACTTCAGATTTGTAATCAGCACACTTGATTTAGTAAACTCCACAAAATAGATACCCAGTAGCACTAGCAGACAAGAAGATTGTTTTTGTTGTCCAGTGATATGTATGGCCCCTCAAGCATTTTCAGGCTGCAAACTGTTGTCATTTTGAGTAATTTTGAATTCAAACAATTCTTTTTAGAAATGAATACCAATTGTGTCAAGCTACTTAACTTACAATACAATGCATGCTCATATTCTCTACCACTAAATAGTTATCAAACAATGAACATTTCAGCCAGGATTTTATTCAACAGTACCAGTACACAAAACATTG
The DNA here is from genome assembly GCA_964033795.1 of Lymnaea stagnalis. NCBI lineage: Eukaryota > Metazoa > Mollusca > Gastropoda > Lymnaeidae > Lymnaea > Lymnaea stagnalis. The sequence goes on along the minus strand of CAXITT010000409.1, from coordinate 492,369 downwards.
ATGGGTTATTCATTGCCAATCTTTATAATATATAATATAAGAAAAGGTTTAATAACTGACTTGCAACCACAAACTGAAGAAAAGTACAAAATGTTTTTACAACAGTTTATTTTTATACATGTTATTGTTAGACACTGATTATGTTTAAACTTAAACTAGTTCAAAACAATGATTTTCATGTGATTAGTTTGCATGATTCCAACACATTTTTTTCTCTACCAAAGACCCAAAAACAAGTGCATACAAAATCTTATTTACAACCCTAAAATTTCTTGCTTGAGAATGGTTAGATCTACATGATACCACATAAGTAATGATTGACGTGCATCTTGCAAAGTTTTCAATAAAAAAAACCAAAATGATCATATCTATACCATACATGTACGGTAATAAATAAATGTGTGTGAAAAAATGCTGTGCTGGGATTAATTCCCAAGCATGTTAAGCAGTGTTCCCGTGTGGTTATTTTTCTTTTTTCAAAATAGCCATCTAAATAATTCTTTATCACATATAAAGACACAGTGGCGTAGCTAGGGTTGGTGGCATAGCTATGGTTGGTGCCGCCTTAGACTGGCCAAACGTTTTGTCGTCCCCTTCCAAGAAAAAAACTAATTTAGCAGAAATTGCAAACCTATATGTTAAGGAAAAAAAGTGATTTCCATGGTGGACCGACCCCTCCTACGCTCCTGTAAAGACAGACAAGATTGAAATAGCCAGATAAATAGTGACTGTCTAAGTCTCTTAAAGAAATAATCCTGATGAAAAATATCATTAGCTCTCTTAAATTAAGTGTTTGAAGAGCAAGAACTAACATTTATATAAAATAAATATTCCATGCCACTAAGGCTAACTTATTGGTTAAGGAGATTAGATCTGTTTGAAGTGTAATACTGAATTACAAAAAATGGATTGATTAAGAATACTAGTTTTGAGCATCTGCATATTTTAACAATAAAACTGGCTGGTATTTTTAATACCGGTATTTATATACTTGTTTAATTAAGTTCACTGTACCAATTACACAAGGGGATAAGTTCATACCAGTAATATTACTAGTTTTAAAAAAAAAAAACACCTTTAACAGTTTTAATCACCTAAAACTCATACAAAAAATATAATAATATTTTAATGTGTGTACATATATTTTCATTTTAAAGATAATAAGCAATTTTATCATCCAAAGGAAAGGACAACATCCACGACTCATTTTTATTTTTTCAATAAGAAGTTGAAAGAGCTGGAAAAATTGGTTCACATCAGAGTTAAAAAGAAAAAAAAATTGTAAATGGCCTACACAGCACCTGGAGCAATCCAAAAGAAGAAAAACAAAGAGAAGAGTACCGTAACCTTTTTTGTGTTGTGTTTTCTGTATACCAAAAACTAAGGAGGCCCTAATTTATACTACATGATAATATAGTTATTCAATATAAGCCCTCATCTTATTTATCTCAACAATTACAGATATTTTAAGTAAATAAAATATATTGAACATTTTTTTCTAGAATAGTAATAATGGCCTACAGCAAACCATTTTAAACTAACACAAATTGGCTGTAGAATTAGGAACACTCATTTAATGTGTCATGACAAAATATTGAATGAAAAACTTTTAATTATGAAAATAAACCTATTTACATAAAAGACCGGAAGCCAGCATGTTGTTTATATTAGATCATAAATCAAATATTTAATTGCAAATTTGAATAGAAATCCATTTTTTTTTAAAGGAAAAATAATTTTAACCCTCCTCAATGTTAATTTTAAAAATAGATTTTACTGTTAAGCTTTTCCAATGCAAAACTTTAATTTTAAAATGTTGATTTATTTTCATTTGACAATAACTAATAATTTTTGGTAAATAAATTTAATTTGCATTAACTTCTGAATGTACCAGTAATTGATTACTGTTGAGATTTGCATAAGGTCTTGGAAGGAAATGTGTTCATACTTTCTGGTTATGGTACCAATTTTTTTATACCAACTATATTATTTAGTCTCATTTTTTAAATTTCTTATGTACAGCTGTCCAAATAAAAGTGTACATAAAGTAATTGGATGGATTAATATTGACATAACAACCAAGACTATGTAAGAAGTCCACATATAAAAAACATTTTTTAAACTTTATTTTCTTGGTCATTGGTAGACCTACCAGATAATACAAATATTAATATTGCCAATATTTACTTGTTACTGAAAATGTAACATCATTTACTCAAGTGTTCTTGAATTAATAATTTTTAACCATTTTCTTTTGGAACCGCATTCTTGAAGTAAATGTTTTGGTTTATTCTTAAGTATCTCAACTTTGAATCACTTCAAAATGATTTGGTTTGTTGGACCAGACAAAAAAATTGGATGCTTCAAATTTTCTGTGCACACTCAAGCTTCAAACTATGTGACACATTTAATTTATAAGTACAATTAGAAATAATAAATGACAGGCAAAAAATTAAACCAAGAGTGACCTTTTGTTTTTAATAACATGTTTTAATGCAATGCATTAAGGCAGTTAACATTCAGAAGCTCGGTATAGCCTCAGTAACAACAAAAATTACATTATCTCCTTTTTACAATGAATAGAATATTTTCATTCAAACATATTGCATGAGAATGAGATTGAATGAAGTCTATATCACAGTCTGCATGACAAAGATTGAAGCAATATAAATTTTGAAAACAATGTACAAATGCTACATTTTATGAATATATATAAATTAATAGTTACTGTAGAGAGACAAACACTGATTCAAAGACTTAATAACATAATGCAGTGAGCTGACAGTGTATACTTTGGACATCAAGCTCTAAGGCTTTCAAATAGTTGGAAACTTTTTACTGTAGACACATCAAAACTCTTGAGAAATAACATAAAAATAATTATGCAATGCCAGTTTAAAGCGGGGATGATTATTTTACATAACAAAATAATGATCAAAATATAAACTGTGGATAGTGGAATCATAATCCTGTGTAAGGTTCAATCTTTATTACTTTTACTGGAGGAGGTACTGAAATCTCTGTAGCTTTCAGTGGCTTGTCATCTATATCAGTTGCACTGGAAATGGTATCTACAGGTGGTGGAATGGGATCTTCAGATATCATAACTTCTGGAGCTTGAGGAATTGAAGCAAGTGATTCTGAAGAAAGTGATAGCGCAGGTGTAAAAGATGGGATTGTTTCAGGTGTGGGTGTTCGTGAGAGCTCTGGTGTTGGATTTGAATCCATCTCCCATGGGGACATTGGATCCTCATGGCTTACAGGGATGACTTCACGCACAACCGTAGTTGTAATGGTACTCAGCAAGGTTGGTGCCTGAGACAAAAGAATATCGATTTTATTGGGTTCAGGAGAAGGATCCACATTTTTATCTTCTTCAGACACGGGTAATTTAGAGTCTGTATCTAAAACTTCTTCACATGTTTCCTCTATTTCTTTCTTCACCAATGTTTCAGCTGCTTCATTCACTATGTCCTTGTCAGTTGATTCATCAGTTTCCATGGGTTCTTTTTTTACTTCTAAGGCTGCAACAGGATCAGAATTTTCTGTTGGTTCCAACGTCACCTCCTGATTTCCTGCTATCTGTGCATCAAGGGGATTACTAGTCGGTGCTATTATAGGTGTTGGGGTCTAAAATAATTTTAAAGAAATAGAAAAACGTTAAAAAGATATAACAAGAACTATTTTCTGACATTATTATTATTTTAATAAATAAATATAATTAAATTAACTACATCAAATATGAAAATCAATTATGTATAATTATATATATGTAGCAAATGATAAAATAAATTCTTTACCTCTTGAGCATCTTCATAACAAACAGGATGATAAGTCTGAGGAAACAAGAATTTTCTATTAAAAAACAAAGGAATAGCTTGGACCCAAATGTAACCGGTATCAAATATACATATTTTAAAATTGTTATAAAAATTGTTATATAAAATTTTGTACTGACAAAATGATGAGGTACAGTTTGGGCTGCTGCAGCTATTACTAGTTTTCTTTAGGAAATCGCCATAGGAATAAGTAACCTCAAGATATTAGTTAATGTGGTTCATATTTAAAACTGCTCACATCTAATCACATCTGGAAAAAATACATACCTTCCCATCAACTTTTATTGTATTTTTCAAGATCCATTCCTCAGTCTCCTCATTCCACATCTGATCAAAAGGATCCCCACAGGTAGCACAAACCTGTAATAACAGCACAATTAGTGTTTAGTAAAACTGCAAGCAGTGTGGTATAAAATGTATCCAGACCTGTTTACTCTTACGATTTTGGCGTACAATGTACGATTTTTAGATGTCTTTTACGATTGTACGCCGAGACCCGCCAAAACTACGATTTTCAGAGACCCGGTGAAAAAATATTTGTGTAATTGTGTCCGATTTAAAAAAAAATTTAAAATGTTCGGTTGTGGAAGCTTTAGCCCTTATGGTCCCGCTTTAGCCCTTATGGCCCCACATTGAATGGACCCAGAAAAACGATGGGTTTTTGTCTATTTTTTTATAGTTAGGACCATCCTTCATTATATTATGTACGCACTGAAAGGGGAGGTGGCGGTTGTTGATTAAAGAGATAGGTGGAAGTTTCAAAAGATATCAAAATATCACTGCAACACATCCTATTGATGGTGTTGATTGTCTTCGTGTTGCTTTGCGTGTCACAGTGAACCAGCTAGCTGTGTCAGCAGCAATCTTTAGGCTAGTCGCCTGGCAACAACTTCACTCGCCACCTCTCTTGGACTGCTACTGCTAGCAAGCGTGCGTTCGTCTGAACCGCGGCGATTGTGAAGAGAGAAAACTAGAGTTGTAAGATTTAGTCAGTGGCATTAAAAATTTTTTTTTTAGAATTAGCAGAGCAGCTCTATACAGAGGCGTAGCGAGGGGGGGGGGGCAGAGGGGACACATGTCCCTGGGCGCCAGCTAGTTAGGGGCATGTTTCTTTCAGAAATTTTCCCCCGGGGGAGCACTTCAGATTTTCGGGGAAGGGGTACTTCATATTTTTCGGGGGGGGGGGGGGGG
>CAXITT010000409.1:413933-487126 GCA_964033795.1 Lymnaea stagnalis | reverse complement strand
CTCAACGATTTTAATACAATAAAACAGTTTTGTATAACTTCTGCTACGACTGCCCCCCCCCCCTTTTTTTTTTTACAGCTTGTGGCAGTTAATAGTCTCTGATACTATAGCAGTGGTCGGCAAGCCGCGGCTCGGCCAGTCAACTACAAATTGGTTTTTACTCCGAAAAACATGGTCCTTGACAGGTTCTTGAAAATAATTTTGGCTCGCAAAATTTGTTTAATGACCCTGCTGCTGATTTTGGCTCTTTTGACCAATCAGTTGGCTGACCACTGCTCTATAGAATGTGAACGTAAAAACTCAGGGGCATATTGGATAGGCGAGGGCACTATGTTTTTCCTGTTAATGAGGGTGGGGGAAGGTGGGTTCGTCACCAGCACGGAAATATGTGTTTGTTCTTAGTGGACTAGTGTGTTGTCACTGTCGTGTTCAATATGTCTACTACAGCGACCTCTTTATGAAAACACAAAGCATTAGTATACGGTATACGATAAATGCGAAGCATTGTGGTGATATTTGTATAGCCTTAATGATAATAATAGACCTAATTAGAATTCGTGGATTTCACAGATTTTCACGTGACAGTTGGCTCTATAAGACTGTCAGGAATCAGGATAATTATTGTAGAATTTATGCATACATGTAGGTGCATTCTGGTACCCCCCCCCCCAACCCAATCAAAACTCATACACATCCTCAGTGAGTAAGCAATATTTGGATGGCCCTTTAAGTTGACAGGGCGTGCGGCTGGGGGACGAGGTATGAATCATTGTTAACTTTTTCATTTTTATTTTAAATGTTATATATGGGCTGTCCAAACAGCTCTGGCGCTAGAATTTGGCTGCATTGACGTATGTGCACATTGCGTGATTTTAATGTTACCATTATCATTAATGGAATCGGCCATCATTCTTGTTTTCGGTACCGTAGTTTACCTCACTTAGTATTTTACGATATGACCTCGACAAAAAGAAAGGCTCGCGAGATGGATGATGAAGAAGAAACTTCTCTCTCTACCGATAAACATCCGATTCAACAACAGAAAAAGGTAGTTTATCCGCAGATAGTCTTGCTTGAATATCAGACAAAATTTACCGAGTTGCATTCTTCGTCGAATGGTCCATCATGCACAATTACACAATCTGCAAGTCGGACTTTTCATGAACAATCAATCAGGGTCAAAAGGAGTGGTGTTGATTTAGGAAAGTTTGGGTTTACTTGAGTCTAAATACTTAAATCTATACAATCAACACCGCGACATTTCCGTAATGACAGGTTTTGGAGGGGTAACACGGGGAAATTTCCTGAATGCCAGGTTTGGGAGGGGGGGGGGGCTGTTCCTCGGCAGAAAGAACGTACGTTATTTAAAAAGTCTACAATATTCATCTCCTAACTCTGAAAGTCCAAAAATAGCATTCCATTTATATCTCGAATGCTGTAAAATGCCACCCGATGTTTTGTAGGAATTATTGTGGTGATGTTGTCAAGATGTATTGTCACCAAGAAACTCGCTAGCAGTAGTAGAGAAGTTACAGTTGTGTTTAGTCATGAGGGTTCAGCGCGCGTGTGACGCATATTTCGTTGGGCTACGCCAGTGGTTCTTATAATTTTGTTTCCCGGCGCATATGCCATTTTAGGTTTTCGCCAGGTTTCCTGGATGAAAGTCTTACAAGTACACTTCGAAATAGGGAATACACAAATAAAATAAAGGGTGGGATAAAAATAAATACATCGTTTATGTAGGTCACAAACATGCAGGTCACAAACATGGAGGTATCTGTAGCAGATGCAGGTCTTCAAAATGAAGTGACCGCAGTTTGCAGTTAACGTCAGTCGAATACTGATGATTACCTTCAGTTCCATTTTTTGACAAACCGCTGAACTGAATGCCACTGACACACGCTATACCAGTAGTTACTGTATACATTATATATACTGGATATTTATTTATTTACAATTAAGATACTGTATTGTACGATTTTGAAACGATATTGTACGATTTTAGGAGTTTGAGGGTAAACAGGTCTGTGTATCTGATCATTCTTTTGATTACTCTTTAATTAAATAATAATTTATGTACAATTTTTTAGTTTTTTAAAATGATGTAAATTAGTCACAAATATTAAATCAGTTTAAAACTTGAAATAATAAATTGAAAATCTTCATCTGAGCAATAAATACAATCTCAAATTATGAATAACTCTAAGTTAAGATTTGTTAAAATAATGATTTACTTACATCTTCTCCTTCAATTCCAGTAGCAACAGGATTTTTAATAACATCTTTTCCTTCAAGAGCACGAAGGCTGATTGTCTGGCCTGCAACAATTGGTTTTTCATCATTTGGTCGCATCTGTTCAAATATCTCACTACGAGCTGAAAAACATTATTTCAATTCAAGCAATCAAGAGTTAGAAGTCAAAATCTTTAAATTAAAAAATATTAACATTAAAAAATGAAATATTTAAGTAACTCTTACATTTTTCTTCAGTGTCTTCAAGCTCCTCATACTGAATCCAGTCCTGCAGATAAAATAAAAATGAATGAAATGTTTTAACTGCTGCTAATTGACTTTGCTAAAATAAGAAGAAAAGAATGGTTGTATATTTAAATAAATTATTGTGATACCAGTATTAATCCATAATAAAGCCAGGTTCTAGGGCAGCAGTGCCCAACCTTTTTTTTCTTTCTACAGTAGTACCCCTTGATTACACTTTTCATTTATGAGTATCTACCCCCATATTGAAATGTAGCGTTTTTTAACGGATGTAAAAAAAACAAACAATTTTTGTGAACCCCCAAATGGTCTGCCGTGTACCCCAAGCATACCACAGGTTGGCAACCACTGTTATAGGGAAATGCTTATAACTAAAAAAAAAAACCAACTCTTCCTATCCTGAATGCCTTGACTTTGCTTAAGTTAATTAATAAGGTATATCACTAAATTACTATATCTTACAAGATGAAATAAAAAATATAGGCAAGCTTAATTTATTCCCCCAAAACATATACATTCAACATATTTCCTTTAAAATCAACAAATTTTCAAATCATAAACTTGAAGCAGGTAAAAAAGTAAATTTGATCAAATGTTAAGAAAAAACAGCATTTTAGAAATGTGTATAATATGTAATCAGTTTTTCAAAATAAAACAAAAAACAACTTACTGGAATAGAGTAAAACCATTTTCTATTCTTTGCAACCTTAACCATTTCTTGTTCCATCTTATTCTGTCGAAAGTGCCAATCTAAATGGGCACGGTACTTTTCATGGTCACTCATAGTGAATCGAGCTGCGCAAGTATGACACTGTATTCCTTCATGTAACTGTTCTATCACACTAGCATATGCCCTTAAAAGTAAAACAGAATATTTAATTTTAAAATATTTCAAAATTTCAAAAAATTAACTTAAAATATGACAGCAGTTATTTTAAGCTTACTTAATACATTTTATTAAGACTAATTTTTAAATTACCTTTTTAATTTCTCTGGTGCAAAATCAGCGAGATCTGGAATATTAATTTTCTGAAAAAAAAATATAAATATATATATATGTATATATAAAAATGTATTGTTCCCTCTTCACTGGAAGAGACTTAAATGAATTGATTTTTGTCGAATTATGAGAGACTTTTTTAATTTCAGAATGCTGTTTGACTATATACACCATCAGAACAAAAGCTGGGTTTTTCAGAACAAAAAGAACGAACATAGATTCTTCTATCCAAAGACAAGCTACAATGAAGAACTGAAATGGAGATTGATAGTGAAGCCATTGCAGAAACCAAACAGGTACTTTGCTGTTGATGTTAGTAGAATGCCACAAGTTCAATTCCCATGGCAGAAGAAGTACAAGCTCAGGTAAAACAAAACCAAAAGACACAGAGACAGAACTATAGAAAAAATGATAATCAAAATAGAAACATCCCTCACAGAAGCAGGATATGGTGGAGATACTTGGCCTTCACATCGGCTACCAATAGGTGCTTATGAAGATAAAGCCTAGGCATTAAATTCTAACTTTAACATATTTCATTCTTTTTCAAGGAAACTATGAAGGTGTGGTACAGAAAAATCTTTTTTTTTTTAAAAGTCAATCACCGCTCTGGAGTATGTACAAGCTGAAAATAATTTAAATAAGTTTCATGGGGAAAAATAATACTTATAATTTAAAGATCAACAAAGTAAAAGTACACTTTAGTTATTTATTATGTTACCTTAATGGGTTGAACACCTTTGGGCTCTTCAGCCACAAAATTAACAGGGCTTTTCTTTTCCACTTCAGTAGCCAAAGTTGTTTCACCTTTTGATGACTCTTTTATTAGACCCGCCTTAAGGAGATTGTTAAGTAAGCTGTTTATGTCAATAGGAGGTTTAGGAGCGGATGAAACATCAGTGGATGAAGTATCTGTACTAGTGGATATACTGTTGTTGGTTGAGGTGGCAGTTGCAGATGAAACAATTCCCAGCAGATCTAAAATATCAACAAAGTAATTTTTTAAAATCTGGCATTTTTGCTTAGAAAAACTGATTTAAAAAAGATTTGAATAAACAATTTTCTCCCTCAGATTTGTACTTCAGCAGCAGCTATTAGCAGAAAATTAGAGCTGTTCTGTAAATTGGTAATAATGCTCTAATATGTCCATGTCTTGAGCTAACTAGTTTTGCCATGGTAAGCATTCAGCTGCATTTTAAAAAAAAAAATGTTTTTTCCTTCTTAAAAACAAGTTGCCTTACTGAGCTGATGAGTCTATTCTACCCCAAAGCTAGTAACAACCCCATAAGAATGTGAACCCACCACCACTTTGTTGCAAAAAGGAACGTTTTGATGAAGTTTTCAGCAACCAAGGAAAACAAATTAGAAACTTCTTTTCTCTTAATAAAATCAGCGAACTGAATTTAGTACTAAAATATTGTTTAAGTTCACTGTTATTTACTAGCAATAACTCTAACAAGACATTAAATGTCTTTAAAAATGTGACTATGCAAAATTGTAATATAAACTTCATGTCAAATTTACAGTAACGTAAGGTGCTCTATACATGTTGTGGAGGTGTAGGTCATATAGGCATTAAGTCAATTTGGGATTGCCCCAGGCCGTGGGTCCAGCCATCTCGGCATATCCAAAACCTAAATCTGGCCCGCAGACTAAAAAATTCTAGTAAGTGAAGCCCACAGAATCTTGGCGATTCAGGCAGCCACATCTCAGGCTTTACAATTTAGCTAAAAACTGTCCTTAAAAAGGAGATAAAGGGACTGCCAGACGTATTTAATCCAAATACTTATCCAAGGTCAGCAATTGATTTTTCAGAAAAACTACAATGTCATTTTACAAAATGAGAAAAGCCAAAGTTCATTTAATGGCAGCTATTTAAATTAAAATTATGAACGCCTTACTTGATAATCCTGTGGCTGTTTGTTGTACTGGAGCATTAGATATTTGCATATTTGTAGCTAAAGGCTTTCCGAATTTGATCTGGGGAAAATAATATATTGCAATGAGAGGAGATTAATGATTCTATCATCAAAATTTATTTACATACATCAACAATAAAACAGAAGCTTTTTAAAAAAAAGATGAAAATAGCTACCTGGTGACCCCCAAATGCAGAACCCTGCATTCCAGTAACCATGACTGCACCATGGTCATCTTCCTGAGGCTTCTGAATTGGTACTGTTTGATGGACCTGTGGTGTCAATTGGGTTTGCATGTGAGGTTGTACATGGCTTGTCATCTGACTCAAAACTCTTAACCCCGCTGCAAAGTCTGGGAGTCCTTGCATATTTGAAAATTGGTTGCTTATCATGCTGGATGCAACTTCTGAAAGTTTTTAAGAGATACATTTAATCGCTAAATGGATTAATTTTTAAATTATAATTATATTACCGGTACCAAAAATAAACACTGTAAAAATTGTTATCTGGTTAGAACTTTTCATGCACCTACTTTCAAATTGTTTCCTTTATAAAAAATGTGTTTAAAAACTTACGGTTAAGCAATCCTTGAGCTATTAAATTGACAGGTTGATGTCTTGGCAAACCAGGTTGATTTACACCAAATCCCATCAGGTTGGGTCTTTGCAAGCCCAAGAGTGGGTTAGGCAGCTGTCCATGAAGTATTGGATTGGATTGTTGTAGCATAGTTGGTCCTGGTTGAGCTATAATAGGTTGATTTGGCTGAGGTATGTTTTGTATTTGTGGCTGACTAAAACGAACATCCGCTGCAATAGGTCCTACAGGACGCATTATCCCTTCTGAAGCTTGCGAGTTATTGGGTCTAACCCCATCAGTAGCTAGAGGTGTAACAGGCAGGACAGGTTCTGGACCCGATGATCCCGGCATACTATCAGCACTAGGTAAGCCTTGAACATGCATGTTGTTTTGCCCTTGTACCCTTATTGGGCCAAGAGGAAACTGCTCATGCTGAGTTATCGATATTGGAGCATTGGATTCAGAACGGGGGGTCATTGGCATACGAGGTGGCTGGCCTGGTTGGGGAACCATTAGTTGGTTAGATGACATGAGGCAAGATTCATCAAAATTTGGTGGCAATTCTTCAAGAATCTTGACGCGAGGCAATGGACCTGGTATTCTAATTGAAAAGTGGCGATTTCCTAAATGTATGTCTTTAGGCACGTTATCAAATTTAACTTCAAACCACTTTCCATCAATAATAATCTCATGAGCTGGACCACCAAATGCTATATATGTAGGCCTGGAACCAATCCTTATTTTCTCTGCCCTATCGACAGGGATGGTAAATGGTTGCTCATTAATAAATACAGTTCTTGGTTCACCATCAAATCGTATTCCATGAGGCTTCCCATTAATAACAACATAAGGAATTTTGCTATCTAATTTTAGTTCACAAGATTTGTTGTCAATAAGAATACGACGTGGTGGAGCCTGAAATGCAATATCATGCTCTATTCCAGCTATCCTTATTTTCCTAGGAGGTCCCCCATAATGGCCCTTCTCTAGTCTGTCTACTAAAATCATCATATCTCTGCCATCTATCTGAAAGCCTCTTCTTACGCCATCAACCATGACATTTCTGGGTGGTGCATCCATGCGCATTTCATGCTGTTGCCCATCCAACCAAATGGGTTTTGGTAGGCCATGATAGTAAAGTCGTACTGATCTCCCCACTGCTGGAACCTCCTTAATGGGTTCACCCAGTTTGTATACCAACTGATTATCTATCCTTATACCTCTCTCCTTCAAATCTACAGCAACATCCATAACTTTGCCATAGACACGTAATTTACGGGAGGTCCCCATTCGCAATTCAAATGGTTTTCCATCAATGACAAGCTCTTCAGTTCCTTCATGATCTAGAAGACCTCTCATAACTGACCATCTTGGGTCATCCATGGGATCAGATATCCGTGAGTTTGCATTAAGGACACCAACAGGACCTTGCATAAGTCCAACAGGTCTAGGCCCATCTGGTCCCAGAGACCTTGGACCATGTGGTCTTATCACTGGTCCTGAAAAGTTTGGTCTTGGACCTCGTACATCAGGAGGCAAATGTCTTGGGGGCCCATAAGATCTTGAACTTTGAGCAATATCTGGCATACCATATGGTCTGGGACCCTGAGCATCATCAATAAGTCCATATGGTCTTGGCCCTGGTGCATCATCTGTCAGTCCCCTGAAAGGTCCCTCCTGAGGTGGGGTATTTCTTCTCCGTTCACGTATGTCATCATGCCTTGGATCTCTGATAGGCAATGGCCTCATATCTTCCCTCCGTAGATTGTGTGAACCTTCATTAAATTCATCAAAAGAAGTTCTACGATCAGAAGCTCTGTAGTCACGATGGTGTTCCTCCTCATCACGAGGACGCCTGGCATCAAAATCTTGAGAGCGATCATCATAGTCATCAATATCCCTACGGGGTCTGCCATCAAAATCTCTATATCTTGAATGAATGTGATCATCGAAGTCTCTTGGTGAAAGTGAATTTTCTATATCATAGTTGCCAGGAGATCTCAAATCATAGTCTCTTCGCCTGCTAAACTCAGGTCCAAGCCTACGGTCATGACGGGATACACCTCTGGCTGGTCTTCGGGCATCGTAATCTTCCTTACCACTCGATTCATATCCAACATGATAATTATCCCGTCTATCTCTATAACGTGGTGAGTTACTTGCAGATTCATCAGGCATGTCTCCTGATAGTGGTAGTGTGGGAAGCAATGTTTTTTTATGCATGTCTATTTCTTCCCTATAAGAACCTCTTCTATCAACATCCTCTGCAAATGACCCTCTTGTTTCTCTGATGCCCCTCAATCGTGGATCCCGTAAATCAAGACTCTTGACTGAGCGCTCTTCTAAGTTGCTTCTTTTCTTTTGAATGTCATAAACCTGACCAAGTTGTCTCACAATTTCTTGATGATCCCCATGACTGATGCGCCCTTCTTTTAACTCCTGCTCTGCACGTTGCAAAATTTGCTCTTGATTTTCAGCAGATAAATCCTAAAAATAATAACATAATTTGAGATGATACATATTTATATTATAATAATAAAGGTTTCCTAAAAAAAACATTAGCATTGCAGACCTGTTTACCCTCAAACTTATAAAATTATACAATATCATCACAAAATATATTATCTTAATAGTAAAAATTAACATACAGTACCATATATATATTGTGTATACACCTCAAAATCGTACATTGTAGGCCAAAATCGTAAGAGTAAACAGGTCTGGCATTGCATAAGCTAAGCATGTAAAAGAAAATTGTGAATTTTTGTTGAATATTTATATTAAGTTGGGAGTGTGAGATGTTCTCTGTAGTTGGTAAAATCATTTTTATAAAAATAAAAGAACAAGATTACAATCAAAATTAATTAAGGGAAAAATAAAAAAAAGGCACTACAAGTTTACAGACAAAAATTTATGCAAGTGAATGGATCAAGTGCTGCATATTAATTATTATTTAGATGCTTCACATTCAACAACAAAATCCAACCTTAGGAATTGGAATACTAGGATCTAATGGTGGCAAAGGCAGTGATCTCTGTCTTGAGGATGTCAGCAACCTAAAATCAACATCCTGAACATCAGTAACCATTGATTGCATCTGTGCATCCCGTAATCTTTTCCGTTCCATGTCCTGAGCAAAATCATCAGGATGACTCTCTTTAAACTGGCTCCATCTACGCTGGGCAGGGCTTTTGAGAGCTGATGGTGAAGGTGATAAAAGATTCTGCACTGGCATTGGGGGTGGAGCTAGCAAAGACTTTGGTACTTGATGTCTGTAATCAACATCTTCCTCTCCAAATAGTTTACTGTGGAAAGTAAGAACCCACATATTACTTTTAAATGAAAAGTAGCAAAAATTATCAAATGTTATAATTTAACCTGATGGTAACCTTGATAAAGTTGAGTTTTTTTTCAAGTCACATGAAATTTTGTGGATGACACTTTGATATTATTTTAAAAAGGTTACCATTCGAGTTATGCTGTTTAAACAGAATAATTTATTCTGAGTGCGATATAATTTACAATACTTTATCGTCTATATTTTGGGGCAAAAAGTACTCATTACACATTCCTTTTAGTTAGGAATTTTTTTTCATCAATTTAAATAAACTAATCCTTAGTTTTATATTCGGGTACTTACAAATTAAAATAACTAGCTGTTTAAAATATTTTTTTTTTCAAAATCACTAAGTGATAGCCAGTACACAATTATAAGCAGAAGAGGATAATTGTGGAGCACATGACAGTGTTAAATATACTTTCTTTTACTAAACTTGCAGAGAAGAAATAAAGAAAACAAAAACAGTTTTTTATCTCATGTGGTTGTCATTAACTCATTTAGCTCCTTGAATTCAAATGTCAAAATGATACCTTATATCTTCCTGGCTGTCTTCTCTTTTGGACTCCTGTTTCCTTGATGCTGCAAGTTTAGGTATTTTATAGGGTCTTACTTCTGACTTGATGTCATCGGCTTCTGAACTTGGACGCTTTAGTCTTATGACAGAGTCAATAGAATCATTTAAACTATCTTCAGA
Organism: Lymnaea stagnalis; assembly: GCA_964033795.1. Classification (NCBI taxonomy): domain Eukaryota; kingdom Metazoa; phylum Mollusca; class Gastropoda; family Lymnaeidae; genus Lymnaea; species Lymnaea stagnalis. Next base: position 477,101 of record CAXITT010000409.1, on the reverse strand, counting down.
TTCATCATTAACTAATGATTCTTTAATTACTTCTGCTGACGGGCGTGGAATACGCATGTCAACATCTTCAGTAGTGTCAGATGTCAACTCATTATTTTTGTTATCTTCACCACTTTCTTCATCCATTTCCATAACTTGTTCAGAGCTTTCTTCTACCTCCATAGATGTATCTTCAGCACTTGTACCATCTTCAAGCTTATTTAACTCAGTTTTCCTCTTGTCTTCATTAATATCAGAGACTTCAGCTAGGGATAAGTCACAAACTTTTTCACCTGTATTATTCAACTGGTCTGTTAAAACTACTCCTTGCTCTACAATTGCTTGTTCTAGAGTAGCTGTGCCTTGATCTGAAAGCTTTGCAATAGTCTTATCAGACTCAGAATCATCTGATTTAAGTGTCCCTTCCAAATCCATGGAGGTTTCAGCTATGGCATCTTTCTCCCTGTCAATAGGGGAACGATCCCTGCTACTAGAGTCTGACCTTGATGTTCGCAGCATTCGGCCAAATTGATCAGTTTTGCCATCTGAAGAATGAATAACAGGTTCAGGAAGTCGTGGCTTTTCTCGTCCTCTTGGTCTATTGGGACGATTATCTCTATAGCTGTGGCCATGATCTGGTGGAGAGTGTCTTCCATAACCTCTTCTTGGACTGTGTTGATTAATATCAGAATCTGACCTTCTTTCACTGCTGTCTTTTCTGTCTCTTGTATCTTTGATATCCCTCTTATCTTTACTTTCTCTCCTGCCTCTGTCTTTACTCTCTCTCCTACTTCTGTCCTTACTCTCTCTTCTATCTTTCTCTTTGCTGTTTCTTCTGTCTTTCTCTTTGCTGTCCCTTCTGTCTTTCTCCTTGCTGTCTCTTCTATCTTTCTCTTTCCTTTCTCTTCTATCTTTCTCTTTGCTTTCACTTCGTTCTTTATCCTTACTATCTCTTCTGTCACTTTCTCTTCTGACTCTATCACCGATTTCTTTTCTATCACTGTTATCTCTCTTTTCTTTGGTATCTTGTCTAGCAACTTCATTGTTCTCTATGTTTTCTTTACTTTCCTTTTCTTTAGTATCAGTGAGTTCATCACGTTTCGGTTTAATTACTTTCAATTTTTTAGAATCATTAATTTTTTCTTTAGTTTTTGAAGGAGACTCTTTATCAGAACTTGAATGCTTTTTATCATATTTAGAATCTTCTTTACTATCTTTGGCTGCAATTTGGACATCATTTTTTTTTTGTGGCTGTTTAAGAGATTCTGTTGATTTTAATTTTGTGTCTGACTTTTTCTGTACAGAATTTTCAGTCTTGGAGGGAGGTTGTGAAGAAACAGACTTTTTCTTATTTTCTGCTGCTACTTTTTGTGCAGCTACAGTAAATGAAGTTAATAGACTTGCCAAATCCATCCGTTGTGATGGCACATTCTCTGGCAAATCACTTGTTGACCTTTCACCTGACTCAAGATTAGCATCTATGACTGGCTTAGTGGACACTAAGGCTTCAGCTTCTGCAACTTTCAGCTTTTCTTTTTCTTGCCGTTCCTGCTCCTGGCGTTCCATCTGCTTTATCAAACGTGGGTCTCTGTTCATTACAGGACCACGAGATATACGAGGATCCCTGCTGGGCAACTGGGACCCTCTCACTGGTGATGTATTTGCAGGTGGAAGTTTTATTACAGATGGTGGTTCACGGTCAATCACTTTCTTACTTGACTTTAAGCTTAAGATTGCTTGTTCTTCCAACTGCAGCTAAATACAAAAAAAATTAATGTTAAGATTTACCATTTATCTACAAAGAATATTTTCTTAGAAGACCAAGGAATTTTGGATACCTAATCTAATTAGCTTATTTAATTTATTTCCCAAAACACAAACCTATCTACAAGTATTAATTTAGTGCATTTTACAAACTTAATAGTTTATTTTAAAAAAAACCTGCCTGCTTTTTTAACTTGTTTTTGGTCTCTGCCAATTCTAATTTAAAACGAAGGGCTTGGAGTTCCTTTTCTTTAGCATATAACTCATCTTTGACATCTTCATGTGAGGTCTCTGAATGGGCTGGACTGAATTGTGGACTTCTCTCCTCTTCCTTCTGGTTTTGCTGCTTATATTTAAGGAAACCGGATAACTTTTTATTTATTGTAAATAGCTAAAAAGCAACTCCATTTCACAAACCATATACCCGGTACCATAACTTTTAGAAAAAATTGAAATAGAGAATGAAAAATAAACACACACTATCTCAGTTACTGTACAGGTTTTTTTTCTTCAAATCTTAAATTTAATATGTAAAGCATGTGCCTTTTAAGTTCAGGAACTCAACCCAAAAACAAAACAAAAACAGTACCTTTAAAAATTTTGGATTTACATGGATAACACCATGTTCTGGTGCTTTAGCTGTTATAGGCCAAGCTGGATCAAGAAGCTGAACTTTCCTATCAAGTAAGTATAGCTGTTTGTTGGGTATGATGTCTACCCAGGTCTGTCTGAGTTTATACATTGCTTGCCTCGTCTTTTCATCAACCTGAGTTCAGATGTAAATATTGACTTTTTATGTACGTATATAAAATCAAACCCTATTATTTCCTATACTTTAAACATTTGTATAACTATCCTTTAAACTCTATAACTTTCTCATTCTAGAAACATGCCTGGAAAATATAAGGCAAATTAAGCTACATCACTTTAAACAATCTTGATAATCTCAGGTGAAGAAAGAATTTCAAATTACCACGCATACAATATTTTAAGGTTTTGTCTTTTTTTTTTTCAAATGACTACCGGCATAAAAAAAAATATATATATAATCCGGAACATTAGAATGCAAATTAGCCAAATAGATAAAATATATTTTCAGCAATCCACATTGATATGCAATGGATTAGATGGATATTTTAATTTTAATTGTTAAGTGGTATGCATTTATGATCATGCAAAGATCATCTTTATATTGTTTTCTTAAAGTTGGAAAAATATATTTAAAATTGTTTTCCCTTTTGTAGATAGATCAGGATTGACTGCAATTTGTCAAAGAATTAAGTGGAATAGCAAGGCCTTAGAAAAATGTAGCTGCAAAAATCCATTGGTTTCAATGGAGTGGTTTAACAAATTGATTCATTTCAGTGTCTTGTTTTATTTGAGAGCCTTCAAAAAGATTCATCAACTTTAATATTCAACTGCTTTATTTTGTTCCTTAAGTGGTGGTCGCTAAACCCTACATAGGTCCGTCAACTCAAGAGCACTGAAAAAAATACTGTCTCAGAAAGTGAGTGTCCCTTAATTCTTTCTTAGATGTGTCAGGTAAAAACTTTTCATTCAACTTTTTTATGACTATACCACAAAAATTAACTTGATAATTTAACTATTAAGCAGAACAAAAAATACACAGGTAATCATTTACTGACAGTCAAGTTTAATCATCAAGTCAGCTCTTAAGAAACATAAAAATATTACATCTCTATTGTATGTGTTTCAGAGATATTAAAACCATATGAAAGGTACTAAATGTTATTATTATGTAATTTATTTATGTATTCAATGAAAATCAAAATGATTTCTTTTAAAGTATTTTTCAAAATCCCTTAATAGCAAATAAGTGATATCACATTTATACCAGAAAACAAGTTTAAGAAAAAAAAATGTCTTCAGTAACTTCATATATCAACACTATCCTGCAAAACATTGTGCCAATGGCCAAAGTTTAACATACTGTATTGTTATGGACCATCTTTAAAAAACAAGGGTGAGATGTGGCTGGAAGATGCTGTTGGGGTTTCCCCCATTTTCAAACATATATGATATATCAGTCATTGAAAGCGATATGGTTGAATGTTTATTTTATTCATTTTTCTTTTTATGCCTCGGTCCAGAAGCAAGAAGAGCATTCGGGGCATTTTGAAGGTCAAAGTTGGGATTCTGTTCTGGCCAATAGGTAAAAAAAAATTTAAAAGAGGCAACATCGTTTAGTCAAAACAATACTTGAACTATTCCGGATGTACAAAATTTCAGCCAACTAGGATGTCCAGAACTAGAGAAATAAAAGCTCAAACAAGTCTGACAATGACATACATACCCTGATGAAGTGAAGTTAACGAAAGTTTTTTAAAAATATTAATAGTTTATCCAGACAGAATTTTTAGTCTTCAACTTGTATATCTTTAAAAATTGTCTAAAACTGTAGAATTTTTCTTTAAATTAATGGACAGTTTAAACAGCTTTAAAAAAAATTAATGGGCAACCACCACATTGTTCCAAAGAAAACATATGTACAGGTCGTTTTATATATCAACTTTCATTAGGGCACCAAACTCAAAGTATGCAATTATTCATTTATTTTTATGACAAAAATAACTAATTAATAAGCAGAATAAATCTATAATGGAGAAGAAAGAAAAAAAAAACATTTTGATCAATTAACATTGTGAGCTATTCCCAAAAGAAGATCCATAAAATAAGTCAAGACTATTTTTACTGAACTTTTGATACCAATCAACTGTCCTGTATTAAAAAAAGTCAAATAAGTGGTTATAACTACCTCTTCAAAAACTCCACAAAAAATCTGCACAATTGATTGAGCAAAGAGCTGAGGGTATTTGGTCGTCGAAAGGTTCTTTATAATGGAGTCTAGCAAATACAAAATTGGCAACTTTCTTGAAACGGACACCTGTTAAAATTATAGTAAAATATGACACATGATTCAAATGCAATGACATGTTAATAAATAATTGTGCCCACTTGCCATCCTCTTGATTGCTTTTGTGACGTGCAACGTTCGCAAAAACACCAAAAATCTCTACATCATGTAAGATTAAGATGAAATCTGAAATAAGAAAATAATTTTTAGAAGAAGAAAGCACAATTATTATGTTCTTACCTTTTCTGCACAAACCAGTTAAGAAATTGGTTTAAATTGTGTAGCATTTCTGGGTTTTTTAATACCGTACATATGTTTCATTGCCATGTTTTAATGGTGAAAATGCACTCAAGTATTATTGTGTGAGTTTCCTTTGAACTTGAAACTGTTGTTAGTTGGAAAATCTGTGATGTGACTTAACTAAGATGTTGGTTACCTTTAAATAAATTTCTTTTTTTTTTTTTTTTTTTATACTGCTGCACACACCAATGTTATTTGCTGCTTTTTTTTTTTACTTTTTTGAATTTTAATTTTTAGTTTTTTTTTTTTTTTTTTTTTTTTATACTGTTGCTTTTATTTATGTTATTTGCTGCTTTTTTTTTTTTACTTGATTGAATTTGAATTGTTAGATCTTGCATTCATTAAGTTATAATATGAATCATATAGCTGGAAAATTCAATGTTAGCTTCTTTTAATCTGTTAAGTTTTAGATGTGTCTATCATATATTACGTGAGACAGTATCCTTTGAAAATGTATGGGCTAATACTTGGTACAGAGGGATTATTTTTTTTGCAATGATAAAAATAATCTATTACTACCAGACTCTTAAATTGGTCCGTATATTTTATGTTGACGTATTTAAGGAACAGTGACAAACAAAAACAATAAAACAGTGGTTATACATTTTACCAGTTGCTTATTAGCAAATATCCCTTTTGGACTGCTAATATGACTTCATATTGCATCATGTTAACTTGTGTTGCTTTTGTATATTTTTAAATTGTAATTACAGTGGAGTCCACTTAAGCCAACAGGAAAGAATTCACTTATGTGAAAATACTGGCAGTATTGTGTCTTGCTGGAACATAATTCTCCCTTTAAATTTAATAACCAACTGACCAAAATCAACACTTATTTTTCTTTCATTTACACGTTTATCTTTTAGTATAATATAATATAATCAAAAGAATTGAAATGTTCATAAGGAATCACACCATAATATTCAACCTTGAGTGTTCAAATGACCTACGAGGCAGCACTTCATGCTAGTATAATCATCAGGTGTTTTTTTCATTCCGGCAGTGAGGCTAATGAGATTTGATAAGTGGATACCGGGTACTTTAAGATTAGAGCAACACCATTTATAAGTCTTAAATCGTCATTGACTGAGCTTTTTATCTTTATCAAATCATAAAAACAGTGCAAACTTTAAACCCATATCTTTGAAAAAGGATGGGATGAAACAGGATGCCTGTATATCCTATCAGCATAATTACAAAAGAACCACACATATACAGCAGTTCTTTAAAGTTAGACTTATAAAGATTCCACCGTATGTTTAAGTTGCAAAATTATTTCATAAAAAATTCCATAATTCATTAGCACAAAAAGCAGCAATACTTCAGAGATGAATTTAAGATATCAACATAAGTGCTGGAAAGAAATCACCATCCTTCAAAATCAGGTTCTCATCCCCATCAGCACAGGAATGGAGTACCAGTCTCATCCATCTTGCAACACGTGCTCTTCTGCATCATCATAGACCACCAGGACTTGAATGTGAAGACAGGATTGACTTTCAAATTCATTTCTGAAATTTTGCTGCATTTAATAGCACTGAACTTTTTTAAAATAACTATTTTAATATTTGAAACGTGCAGTGTAGTAGTGTTATTTTCTTGCTATTTGTATTGTCTTTATTTGTATTATTACTTTTTATTCATGCCACCAGGCAAATTTGAGACAGCTTTAGCTGAAACACAGATACTCAACCGTAATGTCTTAAGTAACACATGTCAACACTACACAAAAATGAACAGGAAACAACAAACAACATATTCAAAAGTTACATTAATGACTGAAAAAACCACATTGGTCAGTAAAATTTATTTATAAACGTATTTATAATCAACAACTCATCTGAAACAAATAGAAATAATTAACAGTGGGAAATATATAGTCAATGTAAACATTTTTATTCAATAAACCCTAGAATCTGCAAAAATAAAAGCCTTTCACTAGTTGCTTAACATTTAAGTTGTTTTTGTTCATGCCAACAATGGCATGCTGTGGATAAATATGACACTTTTAAAAACATAGTAATGATGCCTATTTGTCCACAAAGCTTAAATAAAATAATGGAGAGCATAAAACCAAAGGTTAAAACAAATATTGGAACTAAGGGATCCTTTCTTTAACTTCTTTTTATAGATGATATATAATTATTTATCGATATAGACTTGCCAAAATAAATCATGCCCTAACAGGTACATCCAAATTTGCAAACAATGTAATTAAAAATTTAATTAAGACAACTGTGGGGTTGAAAATAACTCGTTGAAATAGTTAATTTAATAAGGTAAGATTTCTAGCTGTCACTTGCAGTAACTATTTTATCACAACTCTATTAATATAAAAAGAAATAGTTTTGTTTTACAGAGGCAGGCATAACAGAAGGGTTATCGTAAGGCCATCAGCAGGTTAACTTGACCATTCAAAATAATGCTTAAAAATTCGGGATTCTTACAGCTTACAATATATATTCTTGCATTAATCTAGTAACTATAAATTTATTTTTGAAGGCTGAGCCAGTGGACCAAAACATATGTTCAGGCGGTTTATGTATAGTCTGTCTGTATACATTTAAACAACTAGTAAAAGAGCAACAAAAATGTAAATTCTGTTACCATAATCAATTTTAAAAATAATTTTAAAACCCATCAAAGTGCAAATATAATGCTACCAGAGCACAACACCAGTTAAGTGCTAATCTGTCACTAATCTTTTTAAAAACTGAAGAAAACTATCTCAATGCACAACAACGAAAACAATTTTGAAAAATAACTTCCTAATAAACAAAAGTCTGGCATTAGGAGCAGCCTTTTCTAGAGATTAATGAAAAATGTCTTGACTTGGCAATTAAATATGGTAAAAGAGCTAACTTTGCAACTTTCAGCACTTAATATCCAGACCCTCATGTTCAAATCAAATTCCTTATTATTCCTGGTATTAGGTTATATACAAGATAACCAGCCATCAAATCAAGAAACTTTTTTAAGACAGAACTCATGGTTTATTAGGGATTTATATGGAATATTAGAAGTGCCAATACATATACAGAGAGTAGGTCTCTAATGTTATAAAGTTCAGTTAGAAGATATATAAAAAAGTTGTTAATTTGCCCCTAGTGACATCACACAATTCGAAGAATAGTTAAATTATGTGCAGAGTGAGAGCCAAATTCTATCCATCGAGAAATTAACCTTCAAATTTACTTTTATAAGACCCAGAAATCTCAATCAAAGTATGACCAAGGCCAAGGTAATATAAAACCATGTTCTATTTTCATTTAAAAATAACACTGACAAGACTAAAATTTATTTAAATATGCAGCACTGTTATAAGCATTGTGAAACTTAACAAATTTTCAGGTTTCATTCTGATTTAAAGCAATATTAAAATTACAGGTTCTTTAGCTCAGAATACCAGGAAATATCTAATTTATTCACTATGCAATTTACATGAAAACGTAATTCAGTAAAAATCATAGCCTATTTGATTTGAAACTATTTTAACACTCTTACTTAGCACTAATCTATGGTAAAGGTGTACTTAGCAAAATGGGTTTGCCAAGAGTTGTCTAACACTAAGCCGAGTGACGTCACGTTAGTGAATCCCAACACTGGTTTTACAGTGAATCGACTATAAACCAGTAGTTGGATCTGAATGGTGTGATAACTTTCCTAACTTTTCACTGAGCATTATTTGTGTCCTAAACTAAATCAATACAGTTATATGAAATCGTCCATTCAGACCATTCGATTTTATTAAAATTTAACTTTTCAAAAGAAATTAAAAAAAGGGACTCATCCTTGCTGATACCACAGCGAAAAGGATGTATATATTGCTAAAAGAGTTGTCTTTTCATTAGTTGAAAAAATTAAGTATCATAATCATATACAGTTCAGTTCTATAATTTCACAGTAATTTCCTGGACTGAGAGACCTTTCCCCAAACCCTCCAAGACAAAAAAAAAACTAATGCAAAAAAAAAGGTTTTTTTTTTTGTTTTTTTTAAAATAAAATAAATAGGCCTACAGACTACAGAGCCAAATGGCAACAGTATTTGAATGAAAGAGTTAAACATCAAAGGCGTTTGAATATGAAACTATACCTGAAAGTTAACATGAGGAACTTCAAGACTTCAATCGCCTATAAACTGTGAAAGACATCGCCAACCTTACCGCTAAATAAATCCTAGTCTACAACTATTCCATAGCAATCCTTGTTAATGATTGCAATGCTTATACATCTTTTTTTGCCTATTGACCTATTACTATTGCTAATACTACTAATAGTAATACCGGCACAACTTTATTAAAGACTTAATTTAATTAATATGAGCGTAGGCCCACCAACTGAACCTTATGTGATGTAAAAGGTTAAACAATTCCTTAAACTTCTCATTATATAAGTAGGCTAGAGAGCATTCATTAATGCCTAATAATAACTCAGGCCAAGTATTATTTTCAGACATGAGCCATCACTGACAAAATGCTTGTGGTTACCATGTCCAGTAATGTCTGTTCTGTAGCCTAAAAATCTAAAACAGCATACTGTTAGCATGGTCCGGAGTTTAAGGTCTTTCGTTAAGGTTAAAGGTTCTTCTTATTTTTAAGACTCAAATCTTGTTTCCTTTACCGTACGGTAGGGTGTATGACATACTTATTTTATTCGCTTTTGAACATGTAACTAGTACTAGTAGGACCCTCCATTTTGAGAATTAAAATATGTGAAAAATCTCACTTAACATGTACTTTAATAATTAAACACTGCATAACAAATATACAACAAACAAATCTGAACCTTCTTGATCTGCTCTTCAATGACCCTGACGATTTCACTTGCGTACTGCTCGTGATCTTCAGCCAACATTGTCAGCATACTGATCTGTGGTTTGCTGTTAAATTCCAGATCATCAAGAGATGACTTGTAGCTTTCAGCCACTTCTTCTGCCATTCTAATGATTCGATTTCATCCAGAAAAAAGTAAGAGTTTTTTTTAATTTAAATAAAAAACTTCAATAAAATGGTGAAAACAATTCACGGCCAGCAAGCTTCAAACAATTTATTCGTTCGTCTACCATGTTGTCACGAAGCAAAGCAGTGTGGGATTGACGGCTAAAGTGCGTTTTTTGTCGTCAAGCCCAATGAAATCCCAGAATAGAGGTCACGTGGTATGACTACGAATTGCTATTTTAAGGAATGAAAAGCGTTTGTGTGAGAACAAGAAATTTTATGTTTTGAATTAAATTGATATTATTTGCTGAAGTAATTTAAATTAATTTTTAAACTGCTGGAAAATGATCTAAAAAAAAAAAAAGAATTTATTTTCTTTACCCGAATCATCATTTAATTGGATCTGTCAATCAAAAAACATTTCCATTTATTTGGATCAATAAAAGAATCTTATCTTATCTTATCTTAGGCTGTAGGCCTGCTTTTATTTTTATTTTTTTAACTTGCTATAATTTGTCTAATCAACCTTCAAAGTTCCCCTACATGGTGCAATTTCATTATTATTTGGGGGAGGGGGCATTTAGTCGCATGTGGGTAGAGGGGCAAAAAAAAAGATTGGGAAACGGTGGTGTATCTAGGTGCGGACTTCTGGAGGGTCATGATTTGTGCCACCCCATTCTCGTAGAAAACTCAGCAGTTGGAAGAAAATTCCGCCCTTCCATAAAATGAGCAAAAGTGGCGCCCGGGGCGGACCACTCTCTCCGAAGCCCCCCCCCCCTTCCTAAGGGCCATCCATTAGTTACGTCAAAAAACTTTAAGCAATTTTTACCCCATCCCTCCCCCCTTGTCAACAACCATCAAACTTTCAGTGAACCCCCTCACCTAAGTAATTATGTCAATATTTTTTTATAACCACCCCCCCACACACACAAAAAAAAAAGAATTATAATATAAATAAATATATAAATAAATTTTACTTTGTGATGATCTATTTTAATAACACAAAATTGTAGGGAAAACATTTTATTGCATCTTTAGCTTGTTAATCAACAAGTTAAAACATTTTTATACTTAAATTTAATAAAGCATGCAGAATCAATGAAAAGGTTATTAAAGACTAAAAATCGTTGCTCGTGGAAGTAGAAATATGATTATTGTCAGTATATCTGATTATTGTTTGTAGCATAGTTTCTAGCTGCTGTCAGGGGTGAACTGAAAAAAATATTCAACCAAATTTCCGTTCGATTAAATTTCCGTCGATCAAATTTCCGTCGATCAAATTTCCGTCGATCAATTTTGCGTCGACAAAATTTCTTTCGATCAAATTTCCGGTACCCTTGCAAACGTCCGTAAATTGACGGACAATCCGTAAACAAATTGACATGAATTGACATGTCTGTATTTCGGTTGCTTAACACGGTTATCCTAATCATGATAAATTAAACTCTCTTTAGGGCCATCCATAAAAGACGTCCACCAATTTTTTGCTATTTTTACCCCCTCCCCCTTTTTCCACTTTTGTCCACTTTTGTCCACTTTTGTCCACTTTTGACTTGAACACCCCCCCCCCCGCGTTGTGGACGTCCAAAACATAAAATTTACCGAACTTAAATTAATGAATATTTTGGGAAAATGTACAACAATATAAAGAGTATGTATTTACGAAGATTTTTTTTTTAGAAATTCCAATTATTTGCCGGCAAAATTCTAAATGAAATAATAACTGTTCAAAAACATTTTATGGAATCACTGTATTAAAAAATGTAATAAACAAAGAATCCACCATTCTTCAATCAACGGAAAATTCGGACTGCAGCCATTCAAACATGTTTCGTATAATGATAACATCTGTTCTTGAGTCTTCAATTGCTAATTCAATTTGAGTGGCAGTCTCTTCGTTTGATTCGTCTGCCATATTATGTTCACTAGCAGGAATATTGCAATGAACGGCCTTATGTTTTTTCATTGCTGCCTGTGATGGGAAATATGTACCGCAGAAACATATTCCCTTGGAAATTCTCCCAGCCACCGATGGACAATAGAGATCTAAGGGCATGCAAAACTGTTATTTGGGATTTTATTGTATTTGAAAAATCAAACTTTAACAACATATTTTTAAAATAATATTCAATCGTATTAATTATTAATATTGAAAAAATCATTTCTAAATTTAACCACTCAGTTTGTGAAAGATTGTTTGGGTTTGCATCACAACTCTTTTGTCATTAAACTAGAAGTTTTTTGCAGTAAATTTATGCAAAACTGCTGCACTAAAAAACAACAACACTACAATGTGGACATCCACTTTGTCCTAAACCCCCTCCCCCCCTTTTTCCACTTTAGTCCACTTTTTGCTGACCCCCCCCTTCCCCCCTTTTGTGTGGACGTCTTTTATGGATGACCCCTTCAGAATATCAACCAGTGAACGAACACCTCGACGATTTGGCGTTTCAGTAACTTGATAGCGATGTGCTGGTAAATGCTATTTGATTGAGTTGGCAACCTGTGTGTCATAGAAGATGGGTTCCAGGGTTTGTAGGGGTTTGGGGGTTTCAATACATGTACGCGGGACCAGAGGCGTAGCGTGGTGGGGGCAGGGGGGGTCAGATGTCCCCGGGCGCCAGTTAGTTAGGGGCGCCAAAATGTGCTTTGATATAATTTTATAGATGAAAATAATGAGTTTGAGAGTTGAAAAAAAGAAAAAGGGGCGCTAAAAATGGATCTTGTCCCCGGGCGCGAATCTTGTCCACGGGCGCCAAACACCCTCGCTACGCCACTGTGCGGGACACACGTCAGTAGCGTGTGCAAAAGTAGCCGATATGACCGAGTGTTACTTGGCTATAAATGGAAGGCATATTGCGCTCGTTACTATCTATTATTGCGAAGATTTAAAATCTACTAATTTTTATTATGTAACTGTGTTGGATTTTGAGATAATGAAATGTATCCTAAAAAATAATAATAATAAATTATGCAGTTAAACAAAAAAATCCACCTTCAGACTCTCCTTGTTAAAAAGAAGAATCTAGGGGAGATAATTAGAGTTCTATCAATATTTGCCTTTGAGAAATATTGATCCTCTTCATTCACACTTTTTTCACGCTACAAAAAAAAAAAATAATAATAATATTATTTATAATAATAATACTTACACATAAAAGATTACTTATTCTTGAATAAAAGCAGATAAGTGTTATCACGTTTAAATTGAGTCGGTTTCCATAAAATAACAGAGATCACTATTAACTTTTTCTAGCCCGTGATCTACAAAGAATTGTTTTCTAAAAATTGTAAAATCACGTACTTAAATAATAACAAAAAAGTTATATGCACCATTTTTAAATATCTTAAACATTAACTGATTTTGATGTGTTGGCATCTTCATTAAAACATTAACTGGCCTTTAGACTCGCTGCTCATCTATATTATCGGAAAAACTTTCGGAAAAACACAGCGTTCTGATATTTTAAGAATATTTTTTTTAACCGATTTTCACGTGTCTAACGGCTTTGTTGTTGATGATTTATTTTTTGTGTTGAAATAAATGTATTATTAACTGTTAAAATATACTCACGTACATCAATTGTATTTTGTGAAACTAGAAATATATAATTTCCTCCCATTTTTTAAGAACGAGAAAATCAGTTCTTGCCCCTGGCAGATGTATTTTCAGTAAATGAAAAAAAAAAAAAGGATTGCTTTATTTTTAAATATTAAATTTTCCCGTTGTAAAATGATTGGGATTTGAGATATTGTTATCCACTTAAAAATGTCTCCACACTGTCATTTTAACAGCGTGGAATAGAGGGAGGGCATAGTTCGAAGGCTCACAGAGGACGGGGTGGAGGACCCTCCCGGAATTAAAAAAACAACAAAATACTGTTCGAACAAACTTTCGTCCAACAGTTTTCCTTCTAACAAATTTCCGATATTTCATTTGTTCCACTATTTCACTAATTCCAATAGGTGAAAGGTATCATTACTGCTCTACATAAAAATGTTACAAATAGACTATGTCATTGCTTTGTAAAATATCACATTGTAGGCTACACATTTTCTCCAGGATGGAGGGTGGGGCAGGGTTTTGACAGGATGGGGGGGGGGAGGCGGTGCATTTAGTCAACGTATACCACTTTCTGCCACACCACCCCTGGCTAGTACACATATCCTGTAATTTGAGTTCGAATTTCTGATCAACCTTTTAAATATCACAACCGAGATATGTAAATATGGTGTTTTTTTCGCACCTTTGGTCATTTATTCACTGACCAAATTTGGTGACATTTTAAAAAGTTTTATTCGTCCTAGCTGTCATCAAAAGACGACTGGGTGGACAGTCTCACACAATATTTCTTTTTATGATTACCGTTCTCAGCCTGTGGATCATGAAACCTTTGGAAAACACATATTTACGAAGTAGCAGAAAAAATAATTTTATGGTTATGGGATCACCATAACATGAGGAACTGGATTAAAGGGTCGCAAAATTAGGAAGGTTGAGAACCACTGGTTTAAATGAAAAGTTTATGTCATTGCAAGTAGGCCTTACGTTCAAAATCAAACCAAGTCATCTCCCCATCTCACATAGTTAAACTTCTATCCCCCCCCCCCCAATAACGTATTACGTAGCCTACCATTTAAGATAAGGGACGGTTTATTTTGTACTAGCCTGCAATGTTTTCTACGCCATTGTTTTAAATGAAAAGTTTATGTCATTGCAAGTAGGCCTTACGTTCAAAATCAAACCAAGTCATCTCCCCATCTCACATAGTTAAACTTCTATCCCCCCCCCCCAATAACGTATTACGTAGCCTACCATTTAAGATAAGGGACGGTTTATTTTGTACTAGCCTGCAATGTTTTCTACGCCATTGCTTGCACCCACTGCCAGATGGCGTATCTAGGTGAGACTGGACGCCGCCTCTCAAACATATGTACTGAACACCTCCGTAATATTGCGCAAGATAAGATGAGATAAATATAAGACTATTAATTGATCGAAATAAATGGAAATGATTTTTTTTTATAACATTGTACACATTCATTTTCGGCACATAAATATACACATTTTAAAACCAAAACAACATTTCATAATTATGACAATTTTAAACACAATTATTCCAATAAAACATCGAACCCGTTCAGGTAATGTGTTAGTAAAGCATTTTGGGCCCCGTGTTGTAATCAGTGTTTCTTTCAGACACTTTCATAGAGCGGATTGGGGCATTTCATGCGGTTATAAGGAGCGGGGGCGGGGAAACTGTCAGTGCCAAAACTGAAAAAATAAGTATAATAGTCATTTATTTAAATCTTTCAATTTTTTTAGAACAGGCCTACACAACTCAAATTGTAAGGCGGGCCGTAATACTTTATGAAAAACTTGTGCGGGCCGCAGACATGAGGAAAGGGGTGAAAGCTATTAAGAAAATAATAATAATAATAAAGAACATATCGTTATTTTGCGGGCCACAAAGTGGGTGCTGGCGGGCCGCATTCTGCCCGTGGGCTGTATGTTGTGCAGGGCTGTTTTAGAAGATACGTGGGTCTGTTTATTAATATGGGATTTATCTGAGGCAAGTAGAAGCAGTTTAAAAAAAGTCCACATAAATTAAGTTAATTAAAAGCGTTTTTTTTATCACCATACATTTTAAACTTCTATAACTTTCTTCAGAGAAATTTCTATTTAATAAACATGGGCACCTATTGCAAAACTCTTTTGGTTTACTTTATCATAGTGGTTCTCAACCTTCCTAATGCCGCGACCCTTTTATACAGTTCCTCATGTTGTGGCGACCCACAACCACACAATTATTTTCGCTGATACCTCACAACTGTAGAGTTAAGGCATTTTCCGATGGTCTTAGGCGACCCCTGTGAAAGGGTCGTTCGAACCCCCCCCCCCCCAAAGCGGTCGCGACCACACAGGTTGAGAACCACTGCTTTATCACATCACACTCATCCCATTTATCACATTTTTTGTTGTGGCGACCCACAACCACACAATTATTTTCGCTGATACCTCACAACTGTAGAGTTAAGGCATTTTCCGATGGTCTTAGGCGACCCCTGTGAAAGGGTCGTTCGAACCCCCCCCCCCCAAAGCGGTCGCGACCACACAGGTTGAGAACCACTGCTTTATCACATCACACTCATCCCATTTATCACATTTTGGAAAGTTTTAAAAAATCGGATTTTTTGTTAAAATTCTTTTTTTCTAAAAACAAGTTCAGAAAAGTGTTTGAAAATCGAAAATCATGTCTAACAAAACTTGTGGCACTTTTAAGGCAAGACTTGATACCACTGAAGCGTGAAACCCCTGGATGCGTGCGGACATGGGCAACTGGCCTGTGCAGTGGCGTAGCGAGGGAGTTTGGCGCCCGGGGACAAGATCCATTTTTAGCGCCCCTTTTTCTTTTTTTTCAACTCTCAAACTCATTATTTTCATCAATAAAATATTCTCAAAGCACGTTTTGGCGCCCCTAACTAGCTGGCGCCCGGGGAGATCTGTTCCTCCCCCCTGCCCCCACCACGCTACGCCTCTGGGCCTGTGTGCACATGCCGTTAAGGCGGCCCGGGGGATCATTCGGAATTGTTCATACTTGGATACTAAATGTTATTTTGTATTTAATTCTGTTTTATCTGCCAGTTGTCCCCCTTCTTGCCGACACGCTCGTTGTTTGTTGCATCACCCCCCCCCCCCCCCCTTGGTTTGGCCCTTTCCTTTTGTCTAACCTGATTTCATTCCCTTCCCGTTATTATCTGGGTAACAAGGTCGTACAGTGTTTCTTTCTACAGTTTTCCCCGTGGGGGGGGGGGAATTGCCAGTTATCAGAGGCGTAGCTCAGGGGTGGCAGATGGGGCATACGTTCCGGGGCACCAGACTAGTGGGGGCACCAAAATGGGCTTTGATGTTGAAAATAATTAGTTTAAGAGTGAGGGAGGGGGCGTAACAATGAATCATCTCCACTGACGCCAAGCACTCGAGCTACGTCCGTTCCAGTGGCGTAGAAAGGGGGAGGATGAGGTTATTCACCCAGGTGTCACTTTGTCTTTACATGGATTCGCGGCATTTTCGGACAATGGGACAATTTGCATCGTGAAAGGGAGAGCGGCGAAAATATTTGGCCCCCAAGGTGGCACTAATAGTAGCTACGTCTCTAGGAAGTGTATCTCTCGTCACCAAAATTATCACATGTTCATCAGAGTGTAAGGTAGAAATCGAGGCGCTGATGAATTTATACATAAATAAAAGCAAGACAAAGATTATAATGGTTAACTGGGCCAACCAAGAGCATATCTCTCTGCTTGGAAATACACTGGAAGAAGTGAAACCCTTCACATACTTAGGGAAAACAATTGACTTAAATGGTGGATCCGAAGCAAAAGTCAGGGCCCGAATTGGAATGGCTGGGTCAGCATTTGTGCTATTAAAGAAAATATAGGAGTCAAAAGAGCCGACTCTTCAAATCAACGTCAGAGTTTTCAACACAAAGGTCAAAATAGGCCTACTATATGGAGCCGCAACTTGGAGAACAACAGCGAGCGTTATGCATTAAGTACAAACCTTTATAAACACTTGCCTTAGAAAGATCCTGAAGATCAAATGGCCAAAGACCATCACTAACAAAGACTTACTAGATGCCCGGAGCCTATTGCTGAAGACTTTATAAAGAAAATATGAGGTGGATAGAGCACACTCTCCTCAAACTCCCAGGTAACATCACCAGACAATCCCTAACATGAAATACACAGGGTAAAAAAAGAGGACGCCCTAAACACATAGAGGCATGAGCTAGAGGCAAACATACAAAGTATGAGATACATGGAAGCAACTGGAAAGGAAAGCACAGGACAGAGATGAATGGAAAATTGTTGTAGACGCCCTATGCCCAAGACGGAGTAAAAGGCATAAGTAAGTAAGTCTAAGAAAGGTAGCCTACAGCTATGCCAAAACTATCGCACCATTAGCCTAATAAGCCACCCAAGCAAGGTCATGCCGAAGGTCATATTGAACCGAATAAAACCATATGCCGACAGAATTACTGCTGAAGAACAGGAGGGCTTCAGGCAAGGACGTGGGAGTGCTGAGCAGATCATAAACCTCCGAAAACTACGTGAGAAAAATATGCTCAACACCAACAAAACATATACCACGTCTTTGTGGATTTCAAGAAGATATTCGACAGGGTTTGGCGTGCTGCTTTATGGCCACCATGAGAGACTACAACATCAACACAAACCTAACCAGAATGATATGCAGCCTCTATGATAAGGCCACCAATGCAGTCTTCTTTAACAATAATATCGGAGAATGGTTCAAGACCTCAGTTGGAGTACGACAAGGCTGCTTGCTCTCCTCCACCCTGCTCAACATCTTCTTAGAGAGAATTATGTCAGATGCACTGGAAGCGCATATAGGGACAGTCAGCATTGATGGCAGAACAATCACCAACCCACGATTTGGGGATGACATAGATCAGCGGTTCTCAACCTGGGGGTCGCGGGACCCTTTTCCAGGGGTCGCCTAAGACCACCTGAAAACATATATCCTTACAGCTATGAAGTATCAACGAAAATAATTGTGTGGCTTGGGGGTCGCCGCGACACGAGAAACAGTATTAAAGGGTCGCGGCACTAGAAAGGTTGAGAACCACTGATGGACTGGCTGGAAACGAAAAAGAGCTAGCCGACGTAGTAAAGCGTCTCGACAAGATTTCATCGTCCTTTGGCATGCAAACCAGTGGAGAGAAGACAAAATTGATGACGAATAACACCACCGGCATCTTCAATGAAATTAAGATCGGGGAGGAAAGATTAGAGACAGTACGCGACTTCAAATATCTAGGAGCAATAGTCTCAGAATAAGGCTCCGAGCCCGAATTGATGTCCAGGTTTGCCCAGGCCACAGTAGCACTAAAGAGGCTTAATAAAATATGAAATGACAAAAAATATAGCCCCCGGCACCAAAATCAGGCTGATGCGCTCATTAGTCATTTCCATTTTCTTGTATACCCGTGAGTCCTGGACATTAAAAGCAGAACTTGAATGAAAAAAAAAGTCAATGGAGATGTGATGTTTCAGAAGCATTCTTAGAATCTGCTATAGAGACCATATCTCTAAGCAATTGGGTGGCATGATGACATCCTGTTGACTGTAAAAAAAAGATCAAACTGGGATGGTATGGTCACGTGACAAGAAAACGAGGGCTCGACAAAGAAAATCATGCAGGGCACAACGAGAAGAGAGACAAGAAGAGGAAGACAGAGAAAAAGATGGGAAGATAACATGAAAGAGTGGACGGGACTAAAACTAGGCGATGCTGTGCGAAGTGCAGAAAACAGAGAGGAATGGAGGAGGATAGTTTTCATGTCATCCGTGGCACCCAAACAGTCCAATGACTAAGGGACATGATCATGATGAAGTAAGTAAGGTGAATCTTGAGCGGTGTATGGTCTAGGAAGCCTTCTCCCCAGAATTTTATTTTATTATTTCAAAGCCAAGCGATGAATTTTAGAGTATAATTGATTTCAATATTTCTATTATTTAGACTTTTCGTGTGGGAAACGCTAAAATTAGCCATACTAATGATCAAAGACATCTTTAGCGCCGCACCAGGGGACAAGAACTCAATTCATTCCAGTTGTAGTGCCCTTGATGGTGCGCATTTTCCATAATTTAATATCGCCTATTAAATTTTTGTAGTCCCCAGAAATTTTTTGATAAATTCAAAATACAAGAATGCATTTGAGCAAATTCTACACTTGGAGGACAACGACAGAGATGATAGTTTAAAAAAAAAAAATGTAGATGTCACTTAACCTTAGAAACATCGCGGGAACCCAGCAACCCCTACGACCGCAGTGGGCCTCGGATATTTTAGGGACTTAAAGATTTTATGTGGATAATATCTTAATTATCATCTTTCAATGCAAAGGGGGGGGGGAGAGGGGGAGGGGGGAGAGGACAAAGCCAAAAAGGGGCCTCGAAAAATCGAGCGACGACTCTGCTTGCCCTACTTGTGTTATGCAATTTTTTTTTTTTTTATATTTCTAAATAGTAATTTGGCTTTCATTTTTAATTTTTTTTAGGCTTAACTATTTTTTTAATAACTGTTTTTTCAAAAGGAAAAAAAAGTAGGACAAAGCCAAAAAGGGGCCTCGAAAAATCGAGCGACGACTCTGCTTGCCCTACTTGTGTTATGCAATTTTTTTTTTTATATTTCTAAATAGTAATTTGGCTTTCATTTTTAACCTTTTTGGGGCTTAACTATTTTGTTAATAAATGAATTTTCAAAAGGAAAAAAAAGGTTTCCATCACAAAAAAGCACTGGTAACATCATTTTATGTTTGAACGCAAATGAAAAAAAATACTGACTTATAATAATCAACTTACGTGTATTAATAACCTTTGCTAAATAATTCCAAGTTCTACCAGAGTCAAATAGAAAAAAAAAACCAACAACTGCTAAGTAGAAAGGTCTATACATTTTTATATGTTATAAAAACTGGTAATTCTTATAATTGGTATATGAACGCCATTATTATGTGAAGAAGACATGAGTTGTTTACATAATAAAGTATAACTTTCCCAGCCCAATATTCAGTTGTTTGAAATTTTTATTTGGAATTTCAAACCACTATAACATTTTTCAGGTAAATTACAAATTGTCACTTAAATATACTTTAAAACATTTTATTCCCAAACCCACAGAATTTATTTTAAATTGACAAATTTGGAAAAATAATTTTTTAAAAGCAACTACCAACAAAAAAGGGAATTAGCATGATAATCGAAATGCTAGTTAAAAAGCTTCTTCTATTTTTGAGCTTTCTGATAAATTCTCATCTAGAAAAAAATATTAATTTTAAAAAATCCGCGCAACTATTTGGGACAGTAATTAAGACGCATCTTAAATTTTAAGGAAAAAAAAATAAATTTTACCATTTTTATATTAATTTCGACTTTAAGATGCTCCTGAAATTTGGAGGCAATTTTGTTAATAAAAAAAGTGCGTCTTATACTACTTATAATTATAGTCCGTAAAATACGGTAACACCTATTCCTACTTTAAAAGTAATGCTTTTAAAATGAAATATAATTTGAAAATAGATTGCGCATATTTGATACTTAGCGAGAACTATTATTGGAATAGTAGACATTGATATTGATGTAAAGGTAATTTCATACAGTATTACTAAAGTCTTAAAATTTTTGAAGTTGCATAAAATAAATTAATAAAAATACAGAAAAGTGCGAACAATAGGAAGTAAACTTTTGGTTTATAATCAGGAACGGCCAGTACGATATTTTTAATTGAATACTGTAAGCCTTTAATACAGTGGTTCTCAACCTTCCTAATGCCGCGACCCTTTAATACAATTCCTCATGTTGTGGCGACCCCACCCTCCTCAAAATTATTGTCGTTGCTACTTTATAAATGTAGAGCACATGTGTTTTCAGATGGTCTTAGGCGACCCCTGGGAAAGTATCGTGCGACCCCCTAAGGGGTCGCGACCCACAGGTTGAGAACCGCTGCATTAAAACGATTAGCCTTTAATATACGGATCATCAAATATATCGAACGTTGCGATATTTCATAGTTTCCACTAATTATAATCGGTTAAAGGCACCATATATACTATTCTTTTAAATTTTTTAAAATAATAGCAATTTAGTCATTTTTAAAAACAAATAATATAATCATTATACTGCTGTACACATTTTTGCTCGGGGGAAGGGAGCACTTGACTTTCCCCGGGGTGCCCCCCACCCCCGAAAGATGGCTGACAGAAACCCTGGGGCCGTATTTATTTACACATTTCTGAGCCCTAGGCCAACTCACATAATTCTTCGCCCCCACCCCCAACAATGGTTGATTTATAATTTCCAAATTAATATATAGGGGCCTAGGCCTAGTACTTTATTTTTGAAACATAATCACTCTAATACAATTTTTTATAAACTTTGAACCACATTGTATTTTCAATTAAAATCAACACTAATATAGCATTTTATATGGAATTTTCATTCAAAATAATACTGAAAAATGTGTTAACATTTGGTTGTTATTGCATCTTTATTTACAGAAAAAAAAAAATTAGTTTTATATTTCATGAGGCTTCTAAGTTATAATATTTAGAAAGAATGAATTGATCATTTTGCTACTCCGATAGAAAGCTTGGATTAATAGTGAACAATTTTGAAATGATGCAGTTATTTTTAAACAAAATTGCAATGGTCACTAGTTCTGCTGTAGTGCCTGTAGCCCCTAAATGCGTTGCCCTCTGGAGGCATGGGAAATTTAGCCCATACTAATTTAGTACTACACTACTCACTACGACTACATGTCTACTGATTTGTTATATTTCTGAACTCTTTAATACATTCTCCTGTTCATTTTAACATGAATCAATGTGTGTAAATTAACTTGGACTTGACGAACAGAAATCTCAAAATTAAAAGTCTGTCTTAAAAAAATTAAGGGCAAAGGTACGGCAAGGCGATTGTAAAATCATACACTATGCAACTATGTATACTCTATCTATTATAATTATATACACTATATGAATACACTATTTCGTCAGAGTTAGCTAAGTCATTTTGTGAAAGGATAACGGGAATCGATTAAGTTTTTTTTTTTGCTGTAAAAGGATAAAGGGAATTGATGCAGGTTAGTTGTATTGTAATGCTCATCGTAATGCCTAGACGCCCTAGATTATTCCATGTATCTTTTTGGGAAAACCCTTTCCTATTTTAAGATAACGTGACGTCATTCATACCCGGATGTTATACTCAATTTCTGTGGACTGCATATCACTCTTATTAGACAATCACTATTTGTTGAATTCTTTCTATTTATTTATCCGGAATGACCACACCAGCAAGGCGGCGCTTAATGAGAGATTTTAAAAGGTACAATTTTCTACTGGAATAAATATTGGATATGTTCACTTAAAGAACAAATGTAGCTACGAAATCTGTAATTCCGTTTTTGTTTTGCAATAAACTAGGTTGAAAAAACAAAGATGGCTTCTTCAGTTCATGATTTTTTGCATATAATTCATCATTTTATGGTTAAGAAATTTAAGAATAAGTAGTCCTAGGCCTAAATAAAATTGATTTCCTACGTCTTTCTTAACATCTATAAATTCAAAATACTTTCAGTAATCGATCATACACCTATTACATTAAACACTTTTTCTACTGAGTCAAGTTAAGATTAACACTTTAAGACTCAATACTCAAACTCAATGAAGTCAATGACTTGCAAGTTTAAAAAAATTATGAGTGGGCTAAGCTAACTTTTTTTTTTGTATTTGAAAAACTGCATAAAATAGGCCTACTTTTATTTGTAAAATGTCTAGGTTCCTGGTCAGCAAGCTCAAACAAGTCATAGCCATAGCATATGGCTTTAGGCTTAGGCTTTATAAATATGCATATCATTGATCATAGGGCCTGGCCTAGTTTGTAGCATAGAGTAATTTTAATACAAATTAGGTGATAGAGTATTAATTAGTATTACAGATATTATATGTCTTTTCTTTAAAATGTGGCATTTGGAAGGCTGAATAAGCAGCTATTAATCCATGATAGTTTTAAATATTTTATGATATGGTATTGTTAGTCATTAGTGTTACTAATTGTTAGTTAGCATAGGCTAATTAAAACAATTCAACAAAAACAGATAGCTAAAAATCTCATTTAATTCTTTCCTCGGCAACTGGGTGTAATACACCTTGAGGCAGACTGTTATTGTTGATATCTCGAGTCTCCTTTCTATAATCTCTCTCATCATACTCGACATAATCCACAAGGTAGTTGGAATAAACACCTTGATGGATGCAATCGTATGAAGCATGGGAAGGTGACTGATTTTTTGGGGCCTTTTATTTTTTATACAGTTCCTGGCAACATGGTGTAACACACATCCTTGCATAATTTATTAGAAAAGAAAAATTCTAAACTGGCTTTTGAACATTCTGTTTGGTTGTTTGTTGATTATTTGAGTTTGTATGATCCATATTATGGTCCATAAAATATATTTTAAATTTTAACAATACATAAATAAACTACTTTGAGTCCATTAGGGTACAAACAATAAAAAAATGTATTTAACTTGACAAAAACATTTCAAATCAGAACAGTCGCATTTACACATGAAAAACAGTGACAGTTTTTACATAAAAGAACAGAATGTTCTTTACAAATCTGGCAACTACACAAGTTGCATTGAGATTTTGTTTTCCTGTCTTTTTTTGCTGGGCACAGCATGCACCTCTTCCGCTTTGGAGCTTAAGTAGGAGCAACATCAGTCCAATCAGTTGTTCATCTATTGTGATGTACTCTCCAGGAACATAATACCTTGCCAAATTACTTAGAATGATTCCCAATTATCTCTTGTAGGAGCATAGATGTCATGGGCCCGACATATTAACCTAATATCCTTGTCGTCAAAGTGAATATAGTTCACAAGGTTGAATCTCTTCATTGACAACACTGCCCTCAAAAGAGGATTTCATCAACAGGACTGAATACAAATTCCACTGAAATGCTGATCTGGTGAAGAGCGCCAGTGTGGAGTAGGCAGCCAATAAAAGTTTTCATTTCAATCACATCAGTCCTTTGCCATTTATCTCCTTTTACTTTCTCACATTCCCTGTTGGTGTAGTCAACTATTGTTTTTATCATATTTTCATTAATGTACAGAAGAAATGCTTCAGTTTGAGAAACTATGTGATCATTGAAGGGAGTTTGGTTCCTAGGCATTTTGAGTATGTTCTTCTGGGAGTTCTTGCCTCAGGGAGTGGTCTACAATACCATATTGTTATGTTGTCTTTTCCAATATTTTCTCTTTATCCATTTTGCACAGTATCATCATCTGTTTCATTGCTCTCTTTGTCATTACTACCTTCAAAGGTTTGCACATTGTCAATAGTTGCAGTATTGCTGGCTTGACCTCATCATCAGAGCTACTTGAATCAGTACTAATGTCTTCTGGTTGTGATGGCTGCATTCCTAGTCTCCTTCGTAAGATATGTCAGGTTCATATTGATCACTTGTTTGCCCATCATCAACTGGAACACCAAGAGTAGCGAAGATGTTTCTCTCCATTTCGCACCTGGTAAAATGTGTGCATGATTAGCTGTTGTTCAGTGTCAAGAATATGACAAGTCTGTTTCAAATAGGAATTTTACATCTAGTCTTCTAGATCTATATCTAATAGTTGAAATAATATTATGGTTATATTATATGTGCTATTCAGTGTAAACTGAAAGAGTATAAGAAAGTTGTCTTCTTTGAAAGCACTCAAATTTACAGTATATTTCTTTGGCTGGTAAAGCTGGTACAAAAAAATAATTCCAAATTGTAAACAAGAAAATAGCAAAAAGAGAGCTATTTACTATTATATAAGACTATGCCTGTAACCCATCTAGTTGCCAAGAATTGTCATAAACACTTTTCCCATTACAATAAGTGTACGGTTTTGCTACACCCCGTCATCAGGGATGGTATAAAATTTGTTGCCGGGGAAAGGGTTAAGAAGAATAAGTAACCGGTATTAAAAAAAATATCTTCACAGAAAATAACTCATCTTGACATTTGCTAACTCTGAAAAATATGTATATTCAATATGACATTGATCAAAGATACAATTTGTCTATTTCTCAAAGTAAATTAATATATACTATAGAGCTTCTGATCATCAGGTATGATTAAATTTAAAAAAAAATATGTGTATAGTACAGTATATACCCTATTTAATAATCATATTTGTAAAAAGCTATGATGGTCTTATGAACTGTAATATTATTTTCAAAAATGAATTGTTTTTAAGAGACAATATAACAATGTTTAAAATACATATTATGACATTAACAGAGTTTTAACACACAGAAATGTACAGTGGGTCATAGAATCTAAAGATAAATAAATATGTCATTAGAGAATGGAC
This sequence comes from Lymnaea stagnalis, assembly GCA_964033795.1. NCBI lineage: Eukaryota > Metazoa > Mollusca > Gastropoda > Lymnaeidae > Lymnaea > Lymnaea stagnalis. The sequence goes on along the minus strand of CAXITT010000409.1, from coordinate 451,294 downwards.
TTGTATTTTATAATTAAATAATTATAAATCTATTTATAAAGTGTAGACCTGGTTGGTTTAATTATAAATTGTTGGAATTAGGCAAAGTGTATCTTTGTCTGAGTGGGCCTCATCACTATGACATTTGTTTTTAATGTCAGTGAAATTCATTGGGCTGTAAGAAATTACGGTTGCCTTTGTTTGATCATTGAAAACTGGGAAGACTAAAATTATAAGATATTATTTTGCAGATTGCAAGAGGATCCGCCAGCAGGAGTAAGTGGTGCTCCATCTGACAATAATATTATGCTATGGAATGCAGTTATATTTGGGTAAGAAGTTAGATCTACCTTTTAACAAAGTTGTCATCTTCAATTTTATGATAAGGAAAAAACAACTCTTTATATGTTGGGTTAAGAATTCCTCAAGTGCATTCCGTTTTCAAAATTACAAGTTCATACTTTTAAATTGTGGAAATCCTGAAATAATGAAAGTAGAGGATTTTCAAATTAACTCAATGATGTATATTTTAAGCTAAAAATTGTAAATAACTTGATGAAGTCTAAATTTATATAAAAAGTCAATGATGTTAAATGCTCTGTTAGTGAAGTGCAAATGTTCCTGTGATATTCTAGCTATTGTCCATTTCAAAGTATATTTCAGTAATGTTTATCTTAAATTTATCATTTTATTTTTTTTATAGCTATATTTTTATTGTATTTAATAGCCCTCATGACACTCCATTTGAAGATGGCACTTTCAAATTAACAATTGAGTTCACAGAAGAGTATCCTAATAAGCCACCTACAGTAAGATTTATCTCCAAAATGTTTCATCCCAATGGTGAGATTTGTTTTTGTGAATGCAATTTCCATGTTACCAAAGTCAGTTCTTAAAATACTATATACAAGTTACATTAATGTTCATGCTGATCTTGAAAAGGGATTATGATTTTTGTGTTCATGAGTTTATGGTTTAAAATTATGTATTTTCCCACCACTAACTGTGAATGGAATCGGCTTCAGGAGTAACCAATTTATGAATTAAATTCAAAGTTTACTTTAAAAGCTGTTCCTCATTAATATTAACCATCTACAGCTTTTAGTGCCTCCATTCGTCTTGCAGATTGCCACCACACCTCCTGCCTAATATTGGAGGAAGTGGCAAGTCAGGCAGATTGTCACATACAATGCTCTTTCTGGTCACCCAGCAAAGAAACTACCATACATTCCTCTGCTAAAATTTACTTGTGCACTCATGCGAGTAAAGATCTTTAAAAAAAAAAAAAATTGTATGTTTTTACCTTCTTTCATTAAAAAGTTATGAGAGGTCAAAGTTCAGCATGACTTTCCAAGCTCATTGGTGACAAGTTGTTAAGCTTACCATGCCAGCAAGTTAAGCTGATGAAAAATCAAACGGATCAATGTAGAATTTAAAATTAATGTAGAAAGTAATAGTGATAATGTTAGCAGAGTTGAAGATATGTCTGAAACAGACTATAAAAATCAATACTGTAACACATCTGTCGATAATAATACTACGATAAGGCAATCCTCCGAAGTCCGGTCCCAAATTATTTCGTATGAAAAAAAATGCAATGCACAGTGTCTATTGTTAGAAAACAGCAGAAATGTCAGTCATAACGTTTGCAAATAACTGTCACTTTACAAACCAGTCAGTAAATACTAAATGTTGTCATTGGCGCATAGCATTTGCAAATAGCAGCCGAAACGTTCTGCTTGTGACTGTTGCGCCACTGAAGGCTCCAAGTAGCTGGCAAACAGACCCTGACTAGTACCACTCTGATAGCGGAGTTTACGTTTCGCTTGCATCCAAAGTCCTTCAATAATTTATGTGTGAATGTCCTGGTCTACTGGATCAACAAATTCACGCGCCTGCACAATGACAGCGTGAGCATAAATCCCGTTGTTGAGCTGACCGACATTTTGATATCTTCGCCAAGCGTCCGTGACGATAGTTGTCCCTGGTAACACATGATTAGTGATAATGCGCTCGAGTGTTTGTGCATCTCGACGGCCGACAGCCTCCACCCAACATCGTCCACTAACGCAAACATGAATTTCAAAACAGAATGATGCACAAGACTTATAAGTAAGGAGTAATCACTGAAAATAATTTGGGACCGGACTTCGGAGGATTGCCCTACGATAATAATACTACAGACCATGATGACTGTCTGGTAATTTTTGAAAATATAAGGATAGTCAACTTCAGATCTTACAATTAAACGTTTTTTTAATCTAAATGAACATATTTTTTATCTTGAATATAGCACTTCATTTTGATATTTAATAAAAAAATTAATTAAAAATGACATTGCTTGTTTTATATTTTATTTCTATAAAAAAAAATAACATGTTCATTTTAAAGTTTTGCTTAGCCAGGAGGGCAAGTTTTCATTTAAGTAGGTTAGACAGGAGTCGGTTAGTTGGTGATACTGTTCTGTATAAATCTATGGACGTTTAACGAAAATTGAAATAAATTTGAGTGTTAACAGTTTGTATCATTTTTAAATTCCAATGCTTTTTACAAATTTTAAATAAGCCACTAAATTTTTTAGTCATCACCTTGAAAATGTACATGCTATTGCCTACTTATTTTTTTGTGTGTATCAATCCACAGTGTATGCAGATGGAAGTATATGTTTAGATATTTTACAAAACAGATGGAGTCCCACATATGATGTTTCAGCCATTTTAACTTCAATTCAAGTAAGTTAAAGTAAATGTAGGATTAAGGTCAACTTGCATCATACCCACATTATATAATAGTAATTCATTGTATACCACAGCAGAAGCTCCACATAGATGGGAGCAACAGTAAGTTCCTTTCAAGTTTTAGTGTAGAGGATCAGAAGCTGCTCAAAGACTTCTTGATGAAATTCTTTTGAAAACCATTTACTCTATTCAAATTTACAATGCAACAAAAATTGTGTTATTGTTTATTATATCATTAAAGAGCTGAAAGAATACCATTTAAATTTTAATTAGATTTTAAGTTTATTAAATTCATGAAAGTAATGTGGAGACTCATTTTAGTATTTTATGACGATAAATATTCATGTTGTGCCGACCACCATGTTGGGAACGCTGCACTAGACATCACTGGCAGCCTCCTATGCTCTAAAAAATGTCCACATATATCTCTCTCTAATGGGTATCTCAGTCTCATTACTCTCTGACTGGTTAGTTTGTGCTCTGCTTTACCTTACCTAATGTGCATGCATGGAATTCTCATAATGAAAGCACATCCAAATTCCCAAGCTACTTTTCCATGCTGAGTAGATGTGCATAAACATCTTGTTTGCTCCAGTTGTTGCGTTCCATGTTCTTAACAATGCTGCTGTTTCTAAACAAAGAGGTTCACTCTCATGAGATTTCCACACAGTTTTCAGGAACTGCAGTTTCTAAATATTCTGTAGTCAATGAGTTTTGTTTTGCTTGATCTTGGTCAGAAAATCCAGAAGCCTTACTAAACATTGTCGCACTTGTGAAAACCTTTTGTAGCTTGTAAATCTTTAGAAAAAAATTGATGCAAGTTTCTCTATGTTAGTGAAGAAGAGGAAACTTATGGAACATTTCAATTATATTGAACTGCTCTACATCATCCTGCTCTCATAACAGCTGATATATACTTGCATTCTAAAGCTGACTTTTCAGGGGGAAATAAGTGAAGAGGCAGTCTTTTGAGCCGATCACTGTAGTTTTTTTTTAGAGTATAATCCAGTAAATTCTTTAAATAATATATTTTTGATAATAGATCACCAAGATCATAGTCTGTGAAAGTAAAAGATTCTAATATGTTACCATATGCTTTGAGTATTAATAAATATATATATCCTTAACTTAATTATTTATTTGATTAATTTTCTTATGGAAATACAATTAAGTTTTAATGCCATGTTTCAAAATATTTTATTCAAAAGCTTCTGTAATAGTTTACCACATAACCTAAAACTAAGATACTTGAAGACGATGGCAACACTATTCCTTTACAAGCAGAATCAAATCCTAGATATTTTTGGGCCAGTAATGCTTACATAGGAATATTATTTTATGGTTTATGAGTGGGTTATACTCTTTTCAGGTTTTTCTCATCGAAAACAAGTTGGGTCCGCTTATGAATAAACAGGTTTTAGAACAAATATCTTTAGTACATCTTTGTGTCTTTTATAGAAATATAAAAATTTAAAAAAAATTTCTAAGAAAATTTCATTAATATGATCAGAGTATTCCAGTTTAACTTTTCAAATGATAAATTGTATAACTCACTTGCGACAAATTCTAAAAATACATGTGAATCATTTGAATGTGCCAGAGATTTACAAGTTTAATTTATTCAATTGAGTGATGTGTCTGTGTTTCAAAAGCCCTCATTTCCTTCATAAGAGTTTGATCAAAATGCCTGAATCAGTTGAGCGATGTGTCTGTGTTTCAAAAGCCCTAATTTCCGTCATTAGATTTTGATCAAATTGCCTGATTCAATCGAGTGATGTGTTTCTGTTACAAAAGCCCTAATTTCCTTCATTAGAGTTTGATCAAATTGACTGATTCAATTGAGCGATGTGTCTATGGTCTAAAGCCCTAATTTCCTTCATTAGATTTTGATCAAATTGCCTGATTCAATCGAGTGATGTGTCTCTGTTACAAAAGCCCTAATTTCCTTCATTAGGGTTTGATCAAATTGACTGATTCAATTGAGCGATGTGTCTATGTTTCAACAGCCCTAATTTCCTTCATTAGATTTTGATCAAATTGCCTGATTCAATTGAGTGATGTGTCTCTGTTACAAAAGCCCTAATTTCCTTCATTAGAGTTTGATCAAATTGACTGATTCAATTGAGCGATGTGTCTATGTTTCAAAAGCCATAATTTCCTTCATAAGAGTTTGATCAAAATGCCTGAATCAGTTGAGTGATGTGTCTATTAATTTCCTTCATTAGAGTTTGATCAAATTGCCTGATTCAATTGAGCGATGTGTCTCTGTTTCAAAAGCCTTAATTCCCTTCATTAGAGCTTGTACCATTTGATACTTTTTTTAGGTTGTCTTTACTTTAATGCCCAGTTAGAGATCCCAATGCTAGCTTTTCATTAATCCTATGTATTCATTTGATGACACATACCTAAATATCATTAGGTTCTTCAATTAGATCCCTGGATTGTACCTTTTCTTTGCTCGGCCCAAAAAATTAGTACGCAGAACTTTATCATTCCATAAATATTGTTAGCTGCATTGCAGTTTAATGTATAAAGTATTTTTGATTTTGTCAGTCACAACTTACAAATGGAATAAGTTAAGTGATGGTAGAGCAGTAAACTTTTCCCTTCCCATTTGATGGATTCTTACTTTTCCCAAATCAGGGACCCAAGAAAAGTTGCCATCTCTTTAAATATAACTTTGCATGAAAAAAAAGCCCTCAGCTTATTTTTAGCTATGAGAAATGTACATATGGAAATATTTCTTAATGCTAAAAGAATTTTAACTATAATTTTTGGGAAAAAATTGCTTCAACTGTTTATTTTATGTATGTTTACATATAAATATATATATAAAAGTATATAAAAAAAGTTTACTTCATTAAAATTTAACTGAAAAACATGTAAAACATCTCAGTGGAAGGACATCTCATTAATGGTAAATTTAAATTGTTGAAAACTTTGGGGAGAGCAAGGTATCTGCAGCAGCTTCATTTTACTCCATCTCTCCCTGTGCGTTATGTTGTTTAGAACCCTTTCTTACTAAACTATCTTTTACTATTCTGTTTTGTCATCCTTAGTCTCTGCTCCACGACCCAAACCCTAATAGCCCTGCCAACAATGAGGCTGCACAGCTGTACAGAGAAAACCGGAGGGAATATGAGAAAAAAGTGGCTGCCATTGTTCAGGAAAGCTGGAACGATGACGAGGATGAGGGAGAAGATGAAGAAGATGGGGAAGAGAGTAAAGCTGGGTCTTAGCATTATGATGAAGTAGAAGGGGCTGCCGCCTGAATTCTTTAGCATCAAGCTGTTTACACCTTTCCCCCCTATGGTTGTTGAAACATAACACAGTTGTCCTAACGTAGAAGTAATAGGATATTGTCTTGGAAAATCTCATTTTCATCCAATAGCAATGGAGATAGCTCTATCACATTCAAATCCATATCTTCATTGTTGTAGCAGTCGATGTGTTTATTTTTCAAAATTTGAAATTAAATTATAACACAATCTTCTGCCACTTTTTGCCTGTTGAATTGATATTCTTTGGTCTAAAAAAAAAAAAAGCAGTGTTTTCATAATCATTATGTTGCATTCAGTTAATTAGTCTCACTACTATTTTTTATTTTCATTCCTTGTGATTGTTATGTAATATAGTTGGTTTGTATTCTATATTTCTTACTGAAAAAAAGAGTATGATGTGAAATCCAGACTGCTCCGTATGATATTATGTGTTAGCTGTGAAAACGGTCAAGTAAAATTTCAATAGTCGACTTTAAAATTTCCTCTTGACTATATTTAAAATGTCTCTAGCTGGGGCATTTTAATTAATATTAAAGCTTTTTTTTTTTTGTTTGTGGGTGCCCGATGATAGCATTTAGGCATTTATATAGTGACCATTTGATTACTCAAATACTTGTTTGTTACTATTTTCAAAATTAAAATTACTTAGCTTTAGAAGTCAAAATAAGTGGTGACTGGCATAGAGCATAAGGGGGTGGGGGTTATTTATTAAGTTTCTATGCTCTGATAATGAATTAGTGAGTGTAAAGCCTAACGATGGTTGGTGATGCTAAGTTGACCTTTTCCTTAAATTCCTAATTATTTTTCTGAATTAGTATTTCACTCGCTATGAAGCCATTATTTAATTACTGGTTCCTAATCAAAGATTCGCATTAGAATGAACTGAAACATTTATTTTAAAAAAAATGTAAACACTCCTTATTTTTGTCCTGTAAATCTGTGCCAATACAGGTTTTATTGTAATAATCCCAATGCCGAATTCACTTGCATATTTCAGTCTCTACTGGACGAACCCAACCCAAACAGTCCTGCCAATAATCTAGCAGCTAAGCTTTACCAGGAGAATCGTAGGGAGTATGAGAAAAAGGTCAAGGTTGTGGTGGAAGAAAGTTGGATATTTATTGGAGATGTTCTCTAATCTATTTTATTTCCAGAAACTTTTATCTTAAATTACGGTACATAAGAAATGAGTGTGGGAATATCAAGTTAGAGAGCTGTGTGGGTGAGGTTTCATAATGTTTTCATGATGCATGCTACATATGTGATAACTACGTTTTGGGGTCTTTTGTCATGAAACTTTGTCATAAAAGAATTAGTTGTGTTTTCCTATGCTAAAATCATACACTGATAGTATATATACATACTTTCTGTGCCAAGAGAAAAGAGATCCCCAATAGTAATTAGCTTTGTAATTTTTTTAGTGTTTTATAAGTCTAACATTAAAAATCTACTAAAACTTGAAAAATATTTTTGAATAAATGAACAGACTTGTAAAATCTGTTATTTATGGAATAAATACCGGTAGGTATATGAAACAACCACATGTACCAAAAATTGAATTAGATTTTGCTTACAATTCTAAATTTAAACTTATTATATTAAAATTATAATATATGCTAAATCACTAAGTAATTTAATAAGATATGTTATTAAATAATGAAATCTTAAGGTTACCCATTAGTATCTTGAAAATCAGCAAATGAACAAAGAAATTTTGGCATGGAGTAAGAATACAAGCAACTTGAAAATGGCTGAGAATTACATTTTGAAAGCACTGGATGAAACACATAACTTTTAGATGTAGCCTTCACCATCTTGCTATTTTGTTTTTAGTTGTGAATTTAAGGGCTAACAAGTAGAAAACCTAGCTCAGATCTTTATGACTGGTAATTCAACAGCTTGCTTAAATTGTATGTATTATGAGACACCTACCTATTAGCCTGAAAGAAGATTTTTGAAAAGTTAATCCTAAGATCACAATGACCCAACATCTGAGTTGTCTGTTCAAAATGTTACTTTGCCATTTAACGTAAACAAAATCAGAGTTGTCTGTCGAAAATAAGTTTATTTGTCAATTTACCTAATAAAAAAGTGAAATAGCCTTCTCATTTTTCCAGTGTAAACTGAAGTTTTTTGGTTGAACCTCTAAACTAAAGTTTACTTTTAAATAACATATTTGCTTAGTAAAAGCAATCTTTTTTTTCTCAATAAAGCAATGACTCGAGTAATCTTTTGGTGTGTCTTGAATAGTTATTTCTCCATACCTTATTATTTAAGAAAAAGCTGTAACCTCTTGCTGACATTTTCAGAACATTATTTTCTAAGCCTGATGTTTGCAAATGACATCACTTTATCTTTTAATTTCTTTGAGTTTTGTGACTTGTAATTTTTGTGTCTACATGTGCAGGTTTTTTACCAGTAGGACTTAAAGTTGAACTAACTAGCAATATTGTTTTCTATTTATGCACATTTCACAACTGCCAATGCCACTGCTCACATCCATATTTCTAAATATTAGTTCTTGTTATAAAAAAAAAATTAACAAAATTTGAAATTGAAACATTCAGTGAACATTATTGCAGTATTAAGTTCCTTAATGAAAGAATACAAAAGCTTCTGTTCATATGTTTGTTATTCACTGTTAATAATTACACAAAATAAATATCAATGCTGATGGCTTGTTTTTTTTCCCGTGTTAAGCATAATTGTACAAATTGTAATAAAGACTACTGTAAGATTGATTTGCACTTGACTTTATGTGTCAGCTTTCATTTTTTTATCCCCATAGTTATAATTATTGATTAGAACGATTGAGCAACACTTATTCCGAATTGTTTATTGAAATCTTAAAGATAATACCACTGCTGCACTGATAGAGAATTAGAGATTGTTATTATCCTTGTAATGGTAATGTTATTAACTAATTATGAAAAGTGTTGGACTGCGATAAAGCTTTAAAATAGATTAATTAGACACCAGCAATTTGTGTCAATATAACAATATAATTTAAGCTTTAATAATAATTATTATACATAATACACAAGTATACGTTTCGGCACATGCCTTCATCAGTGCAACAACAAAACATTTAAATAAGTTTTAAAAAATTAACATAATATATAGTCTATACATATATCATACCTAAAAAATAAAAAAATAGAAGATTTATGTTGCTGTACCTCAAAAGTAAGTGTCTAGTTAAAGAAAGTTGAAAACCATTTTACCTGTAATACCACTCAGTTCAAAACCACACTATAATTTTGATTTTCAAAAAACATGACCTTCTGTGCATCTAATATTCCAATTCTGCCTCTTCAGCCGTAGACAATAAATTTGGATTATGCACAGGTCAGGGTGGAAGAAAAGATCTGCTAATATTTCTTTAGCAGTGACAAGAAGTTCTTACTGTAATACTAACAAACTGTTTTATGTAATCCATTTTCTGTTACACTGTTACGTAATGTTAACAGCTGTTTTTTGTAATCCAGTTACTGTTACGTATCTACTGCTCTGCTCCAGGTGGAGTGTTACACACCTATGAACAAAATAAATAAATTCCTATATGGTATTTCTATATCTTAGGGCCTACGATCAATGTACTGATCATTCTGGATCCTATTTATGTAGAGGGGATTCGCTATGTTTCTGTGCCTGAGGATATTACACTGGTTGCAAAGGCTACACAGCAAGGTTATCATTTGTGACAAGTGTTTTCACCTCAACTGGTTCAAGTATATGGTCATGCAGTTCGTAAGGGTCGTGTAGAAGGGAACTACTTCTGGAGACTGACAGTGTCTGGCACTTGGCAGGATGAAATCCCATGTCCCAGCTCATCTCCCACCAATGGAAATCCTGTTGTAGCTGGTCCTGGTCAGAACTGTTGGCAATCGTCCTACATACTGCAATGTCATCTGCGAACAGTCTTGCTTGGGAGGTCGGTTTCTCGGGTAGGTCAATGATGTATGCTTAGAACAAACAGGGGACCAGCACCGAACCCTGGGGAACCCTTGACTTAACATCAACAAAGGAAGAGCATGTAGCATCCACCACTACTGCCTGGTATCAGTTGCTGAGGAAGCTAGAGATTCATGTTTTGGTAGTGCCTTGGATCCCATACCTCTGAAGTTTTGCGAAGTCCATAACAGCACGTCAGTTTGCTTGCTGTTCTCCAGATTGGTCATCAAGTCTTCTACAAATTCATGGAGCTGGGTCTCACATGATCTATTGACTTGGAAGCCATGCTGACAATCATTGAGTATATTGTTGCATTCAAGACGCTTCATGACTCCTTTACAGCATTTTATTTTTTTCCCCCCTTTTGAAACAGACTTTAAAAAAAAAAAGAAAAGCAGGGGCATGTCTCGGAGCTGGTAATTTTCCATAAGTTCAAATTAACTCTGTTGTAGTAGAGTGATGACTATTTGCTTTTACTTTTATGCAGTCTGAAGCTCACAGCTCCTTAGAAACATAACACATATCTTGAGGGAGTGACTTTGATTATGCGCCCACTCCAGTTGCCCTTCACTAGCAACATCTGTATGCAAAACGATGAGCAGCTTTTAAAATCAATAAAATATTTGTTTTTAAAGTTACTGATATACATCATAAAAAAGCACCAAGAATAATGTGCATGGCCAAAGTATTGAAATTTGATAAAGATTATGGCTTTGAGAGCTGCAAATATTGCTTTCATCATCATCAGAATTATTGAATTGAACTAAACATGGTAAAGTTAAAGATTTTGGATTACCGTACAAGTACAAGGCGTCATAATTTTTTAAATTTTTTTAACTTATGCTCTGCTAGATTTTTAAAATAATTATTCTGACAGAAAAAAAACAAATGCTCATAATTTTTATTGCCTCCTGTTAACTTATACATTATAACATTTTACAACCAGAGAGTATGCACTATATTGATATAATGTACATTATTTACATTAAAATCACACAGACAACAGGGGGCACTCAGTAAGTGAATGCTTGACACCACAACAGCAAACATGTCCTTGCCAAAAAAACCTCCACAATGGACATTACCGTAGCATCTTGTGGCTACTTTTTTGCAATGAGACAAAATAGGGCGGGCATTATCCGTTTTTTTTACAGTGTTGCAAAGTGATGGCTAATTACTAAATCTATCCGATAATTGTCCAATTTTACCAATGGATCCCACTTGACGGTGGCAAATGATTGCAAAGATGACATTACAATATTATACCAGTTTGTTAGTTTGTACTTAATCAGAATTCTGTAAAAATTGTTTAAATTCTAATAAAAATAGATTCCTCATCATTATTAATTTAATGCAGGTCAAATGGAGGTTCTCTAACAATAAAAGTATTAAAAGGCACTACAATGGCCCACATTTCAAAATAATGCATTTCTTCTAAATCAACTATACAAGTTTGAATTTAATGAAAAAAATACTAATAAGCTTTAACACAGAATTAGATTTATAGTAAGTAGTATGCACATTATTTTTACAATAGTTTTTTTGGAGCAATGCACATGTTGCATAAACTATCTTTACTTTACTTTCACTTTCAGTTCAAAGAATAAAGACAATATTAAAGAATTCCATGTACACAACAAGAAGTGGCTAAAAGCTTTTGGCCCTTAAAATTGGTGTATTTATATTTGTTTATAAACTTGTGATTCTTTTTTCCTTTGTCTTGCAAGTTCAAGTGCTGCGTTATCTTTTAGACTCTGTTCCAAATTTTTTAGTTTCACTTCTTCGATGTCCTCCTTAAAATAATTTTTTCTGAAAAGAGATAAAAAAGGAAAAAGCATGAACTTTTAAAAATTAAATAAATCTTATTTGATTTTTTTGTCTGGCTCCAACTGTTGATGTCAAAAAATTTTCAGCTTAGTAAACTAATATGTATAATTGTATAAAATGTATAATTTTACTAATTTAGTTAATAACCCAATTCAAAGTAATGCTACCTGTACTGAATTTTTTCGCGTATATTATAATTTCATACTTTAAAAACTTGAAGAAAAAAAAAAGTTGAAAGCGAAAAACTAAGCCTAAAAGTAAATATAGCCTTAAAAAAAAATTGGTTATCCAGTGCATTAGATTATTATCTACAATATTTTTTCAATTTTTCTCACTTTAGCAATGTGACTCACATAAACAAGTGCAAAACTATTGAAAACAAATTGCACTGAAAACACTCAATTACAGACATTTTTAACATTATTCAATTATACAACAATTATCATTATTTTATTTTTTAAACTACAATCATTGTTGTTATTTCTGAGAGTGTGAAATGCAAGGTCCGAAAAATGGCTCTTATCAAGTCACAGGATGCCACAGAGGAGAATTAGTGTGTAATTCGACAGTTGTGAGAATTACATGAAGTTGGATGGGGTAAAAAAATGGTTGACTGGGAAAGGGGGGAATGTTGTATTAACTTATTTTTGCAGCGCTGCACTGAATTTCCTCACAATTTCAAACCCCACCCCGGTTAAATTATTGTAATAACATATAAAAAATGAAAATAATTAAACAGTTTAGCTTTTGTAGATTATTTCTTTAATTAACTTTCTAGAAACAAGAAAAAAATGCACCAATACAATTAATGCGCAAACAAAATTCACCACAAAAACATTTACGGCTGCTTATCAAATGCATAAAAATTAAAGGTAGCAACAACTGGCAATGGCAGAAAATACAATTTTCTGGGTCTTCCGCACCCCAGTTTAATAACCATTGTCTAGGGAAAAGTTTCTGACACAGGTGCAGTAATTTGATATCCATGGAATCTGATTTTTTTAAGAGTTTGTAAAGGACAGTAATGGGCCCTTTTTTTTTTTATGGAGGTTGGGGATGCAGAGGTTTATGAAATAACATTTGAGGGAGGTCTAATTTTTTGTGACAAGTGGGGGAGAGCGGGCTGTCAAACACGTCATTAATGGATGACCCTCATTCATAAATTTATGATACTCTGCATGTAAAACTTTTAATTGTAAGTTTAACCATTACGTGTGAACATCAGAAAGATAAATCCCATTTGGAACTTATTTGAATTTAGATAAATGTGTCTGTGTTTTAATTCAAAAATTGTTTTCTGTATTTATTTCACTGTAGTTTAAAGGCCTACAAAATATATTAACTTCTCTTAAGCCTAAGCAGAAACAATCCATTTTTTTAACATTAAGCGTTTGTTTTGTTTAATTGTTTTAATATTGAATAAAAAACTCTAATTTCTTTACCTGTAAGAAAAGGCAGTAAAGTAAGCCAGTAAAACACCGCCAAACACAAGAGGATAACGTAAAAGCTGAAAAGGTGTGTAAACCTTCTTGACCATTTTTGTTAGTTTTTGAGGCAAGATTTTATTCTTTATTTTTCATCTGTGGATACAGAAGGAAACGAAGTCATTTAAAATAAATAAAATAGTATTTATTTTAACAGATATGAACAGGTTTAAAAAAACAACAACACACAATCATACTGATTGACATTTTTTAAATAATTCTTTCATCTTGACATTTATGATTAGGGTTAATGCCTAGTGATACTATATACCATATGATTTTATAGGCATGTGATCTAAAATATGTTTGCAAATTAATATTACAAAGTTTAAAAACAAAATTAAATAATATCTAATAATCTAACAAACTTTTGTAAATTGATCATTAGTAAAATTTACATTTTGAATTAGGTTATTTTGATGTCTTTTACTTTTAGTCTCTAAAACTGTTAATTTATTTTGACAGCGTATGGACTAAGGCAATGGGGAGAAGTGAGAGAAAGTGGGCCCAGTGTAAGGAATTCGGTTAGGGAAGTAAGGGGCTAGAAAGCAATTAGAGTATGTGGGGTGGGTACATAGGGATAAGTGGGTTAATACCCAAAACTATTTGTGCACCTTAGTTCCGAGTTGTTCATTTTTTAAAAAGTTACTTTTTTCATCTAAAGCATTGTATTGATAAAACTATTATGTTAAGATTTGAAATAATAAGTGCTCAGTTCAGATGTATATGCTCAAGTGTTAGTGTAAATTCAGAATATTTCAAGACTGATGAACAAGTACAATCAGTAGGGATTGTGAGAGCAAGCTAAGAAGGGAGCTAATTTAACATTTCACTGATTTCATGGGAAAGTATAGTTTAGAAACTTTGGCTCAAATCGATATTATTAGGCTACATGTAATCATACACTTTAGTAGAGGCCAGGGTTTCTCAACATTTTCGCAGTGCCGCACCCCTTCTTGTTTTCAAAACATTTCCCATACCCTCATCTCAATTTTAAAACATATTTCCTGTACCACACACAATTTAAAAAAATGCTAATAAAAATGCAGCTGAGATAAACCTGTTTTTTCTGGGTCTTTCCGCACCTCTGACACTAACTCCCACACCCCCAGGGTGTACTGGCAGCCCTGGTATAGCATTATATTATATATATTGTCCAGGGGTAGTCAGACATAAGAACCCAAATTAGGGCCCAATTCATTGTAACCACCACCCCTTGATTATTTGATAAGGATGCTACTTGCTGCCCCATGGGATGCTACATTTCAGCTGTGATTTTTATTTAATTTTAGTGGTTTTCTCATAATTATAATTGTTGTCATTTATTTCCTTACTTACTAACTTAACTAACTAGCAGCATTCCAATTCCAGGGGTAGCCCAGTAATAATATAGGGGGCATTCCGGGGGGTGCTGCTTCCCGGCCCTCCCTCCCTTAGCTTCGGGTTGGTGGGGGGTTGCTATTGGGATTTCATTGTGCCCTGAGTCTGAAAGTGAAAGTAAAGAAATTTCAAGTTCAAGTCAACTCAAAGAGTAAGCAGTAAGAGCCAATTAATAGTTTATTCCTTTTGTAGATGCTGAGCTTTAGATTGTGGTATGAGTATTTGGAGCATAAACGTAACACAAAAGATCAGAGATTCAAATAAAAGCATCACTGAATTTAATGACTGAAGGAGAGACTCTTCATCACTGTTATTATTACGTACACTTGGCCTTAGGCATGGGTAAAAGGTCAATTCGTGTCGCATCGGTTTGTTTTTGTGCTTTGTTTATGTGTTGTAGTTTAACTCCTTTTAAAGAAGAGTGATCACTTTGCCAATCTGTCTCTTATAAAAATAATTGTACACATCCGTAGACAATGTTAAAATCATTAAAATAAGTTAATTAAGATACAAGAAAATTGAAAATTATGAAAGGAGTAACAATTTATAAACTTATTTATGACACGAGGGAAAATGTCTCAAGCCAGACTTTTGCATAACTGAACTTAGACAACAAAATCCAACATTTAAAAATCTGTCAAATAGTAACTGTCTGAGATAACGAGAACATACGAGATATTAACACACAAAATGGCGATCTGATGTACGACATTGGTTATTGTTTACTATGACTTTACAACTAGAAATACAATAACTAATATCTGAATACTACTACTAATCTGTTGAATTTCGTTGTTTGCTTTCGCATGAGTTCAATTCAGAACACCGGTTCACTGGACGGACAAGAGTCCGCAAGGTATTTTAATTTTACAGTAATTATCCCATTCATATTCAATCGGAATCATAATCATACAGATTAAATGCCAAATTACTATTACATATATGATATATGACTACATGTCCATGTTCAATCAATTCAGTACTAAGAATTGTACTCACTCAACTGAGTCAACTCACTGAATTATTGTGAGCATTTTATGTATTGTGAATATACGGGTCTAGGGCTAGCACTTAACATTTTTATAGGCCTAAATTTATGAAAAACAAATTAAATATGGTAAATTTAGCCAAGGCCAAGATGAGTAATTTCATATAAAACGCTTACACAACGATTCCTACAAAACTACAATGTTCTACTGGTAGAAAAGTACAATATATACCAAACTTTGGCTTATTTTGGGTTAGCCGTAAGGCCTGTGATTGTGATATGTTCCATGGTCTATAGGTTATGGAGGTCCCCCCCCCACCACTGTCAACGTCTGTCTATAGTATAGCTACGTATTGAGCTCCGTATTCATGAGCTCCGTATTCAAAAGATTTCGATTTTAATCTCTGTTGATACTTTAAGCAAATTTTTGTTTTCTCATTTTCAATTTTTAAATTATTTTTATTTTAAAAAACTCATTTATTGTTTAAATTAATTGTTATTCAACTAATTTAGGAACCTTGGTGACAAGCGGGATAACCTGAAATCTAAATCTTAATTAGGTTGTCAAAATGGTGACCTCCGTTTTTTTAGTATAGTTTTACAAAAACTGAAATCATTTTTCAACTACCAATAATAAAAAGCCCATCTGCATTAAAGAAAGATAATTATTGTTTAATTATTGTTATAAATAAAAGTAAAAGATGTGCTGTATATGTAATGATATGTTAAATAAGGTTGAAGAATATAATAGTTTTAATCTTTTCAAGTTAATAAAAAAATTAATGTACTCATTTTAATTACCGTACCCTCACCAAAATTATTTTAAAACTGTTATTGCTACAAATGTGGCATCCATTATACAATTTTTTTTTCTCTTATCTGTGTCTGGGTATTTGATGATGTTTTTAAAAGCTTTAGGGTAACTGGAAAATACATAAAATAAAATGAAATCTGCACATAACATCAAAATAATATTGTCATTAACCTATACATTAATTTTTAGTAATTTAATATTAACAACTTTGAAATGAGACTATTTTAGATATCTGACATCATAGTATATGTTAATTTGAAACTAGTTGTAAATTTAATTTTAGGACCATGCGCAACTCAGCAGAGGCGTTAAAAAATAAATTTCAGGAACAACTGTTGAGGAGTACGTCTGTTTTTTTCTACAAGTAAATGTCTAAAATGCTTTGAAAAGTGCAATAACACAAGTCTAATTTAAAATAACCAAATCAAAAGGACAAGAGGAAATATTTTCAGTACAACAATATCTTTCTAGCTGGAAAATTACTTATTTGGTTTAACTTTGAGGGTTTGAGGTGGAAACGTTTGATAGCTTTTTTATTCTAATATATTAGTTCCCTGAAAATTATACAGATATCACATGGAGTTGCAGCTATTTTCTTTCAACTGGGTAGAATTATTTGATACAGGGTGGAAACAAAGATAACCGAATAAATTACTAATTTAATTAAGATTTAAAAAATTGCTTTTAACTTAAAATATGTGTTCACTTCTTAGGAAATTGCCAAAGCATCTCTCACAAAATTTTGTTCTGGAATTTTCATTTTTTTTTTTCTTTCTACAGTGACCTGACAGTTGAACACTCTCTGAGTGGTAAAGTGCCAAAAGTGTCTGAATCTACAGAAAATATGTCGTAAGTAGAAATCAAAGAATTCTTTAAACCCTCTCTTAGTCTTTGTGACAGAATTAAAAAAATAACAACTTACAAACAAAAATATTGGATAGCTCATAAAATTTCATTCTGACAATTGTTTCTAATGTATTTTGACAGCAAACGTGGTGCAGCCCAACAGGTGATATTTCAGTACTTCAACCAGCTCACAGAAGGCTGCGGCAATGAATCCTGCACTAATGAAAATTGTGCCTCTAGTAGGACATTCCGGTTTAAAGAGAGTGATAACAACACTTTGGCCCTAGAGGCAATAACTCTGTCTAAGGCTAAAGCCACTTTATGCGAAAGGCGTCCAAGAAAAATTTCTCGTCTTCCTACAGAGCAAGAAAATGGGACATTGGACACTTCTGTTCTGGTTGCATCCAAGGAATTGGGTATGAGAACTAAAAGCAAAATGTTATCACCAACTGCATCATCATCAGTTGATGTTGGGTCTTCACAATCACCTCATGGCAGCAACTCTGAAAGTAAGCCAAAGGAGAACAGCTAGCCATTAACTTTCAAGTCATTTTTTGAAAAAAATTTTTGTTTAATTTTCATTTTTTTGTTGTAGTTAGCTTTAAGGGGGGTTGGTGTGTGGGGTGTTGTAGTTAGCTTTAAGGGGGGTTGGGGGATGGGATGTTGTTAGCTTTAAGGGGGGTTGGGGGATGGGGTGTGGTAGTTAGCTTTAAGGGGGGTTGGGGTGTTGTAGTTAGCTTTAAGGGGGGTTGGGTGATGGGGTGTGGTAGTTAGCTTTAAGGGGGGTTGGNCGCTCTTGCGATCGTGGGGTGTTGAAGTTAGCTTTAAGAGGGGTTGGGGGATGGTGTGTCGTAGTTAGCTTTAAGGGGGGTTGGGGGATGGGGTGTGGTAGTTAGCTTTAACTCAGTCAAAGGGGAAATATTAGACATTTCTAGGGGTATGTCAAAATTACTTTTTAGAAATTTCTTTGGTGTGAATATTCATGGGACCAATGTCATTTTAGATTTATCTGATATTAGGGAATTTTTTTTATTTTCGTCCAAACATTTTTAGATACAATATGGCATACCATTGACAAAAAAATAATTAATTTGTGTTGTTTATAATACTTCAACATTTTTAATATTGTAATTTAATAAATTATTCCCCCCCCCAGTTAAAGAACCCAACTACTTAACAGAAGAGAGACTAAGTGCTGTAATTCATGATTGCCAAGCCAGTAACGAATGGCTTAAGCTCATCCACCTCATTGGCTCTGTTTTCAACAATCCTGAATCTATTATTATGAGTTTTCGGAAAAGCTACCCAGTTTCAAGCCCACCAAAAGTTAACTTGGTCTCACCTGATGATTCTAGTTCACCACCCATCAGTCAGCCAGGGATAGAGTCTCCAACGGTTCCTACAGTGAGTAGCATAAAGGATCCTGATTTAACAGTTGACCTTCCAGCCTTAAGACGGGCTTTTAAGCTGTTGATGGATGTGCCAGATCAGCCTTATCAAGGTGCTCTGATCAATGCTCTGACAGCTCTTTCCCAGACACTGGAATATGAGACAAAGTACAATAAAGTGTTAGAGAGACAAACAGATTACATTAATGTTTTTATTGTCGTCATGGAGATACCAATGCTCCATTTCCCAGAATATCTTGAAACTGCTTTTCCGGGAATTAACAAAGTTATAGGTTTGTTACCTGTAAGTGCTCAAGCTAGACTAGCCAGAATATGGTCGACTTTTGATCAAAGTCGTCTCAAAGACATGGTGCAATCATTACAACAATTGATTACAGTCAAGGTGAGAAATATATTTTTTTCCCCTTCTAATATAGAATTCTAAGTATTGTCACTTTGGTCTGTTTCTGATAGGTTTTATTTAAAGAAAAGGGCAGAATTTTTCAATTTTATTCATGCATTCTCAACTGCTCCACACAGCAGCATAAGATTTGAAATGTTGTATAAGCTCTTAGTAAGCTGCATTTGAAATCTATTTTTAGAAGTCACTTAGCTGCTGTATAATTTTAATACAACAGTTTTGTTCAAGCACTCTTCCCTTCTTCAAGTACAGATTACTGTTGTTATTAGACCATGATATGTTAATGGAAAATAAAATCAGGCTTAATACCGGGGTGGCCAAATCGTGGCCTGCTGGATGTATCACAAATGTACTTACTTCTTCGTTGACGTAAGCAATTATTATTTTTTTTATTCTTGGCATAAATGCACTGTTATGTACCATTGTGGCTAATTTAATCTATTTGCTCATAGAATAAACAATATGTAAAAAAGGACTGAGAAAAAACAGCCTGCAAATAAATGATACCAAAGCTAGTGATCCTAACAATATTTAAATTTAATTAGACTATTAAATTTCTATACAAAGTCACGTTTGATTACAGAAACAAAAAAACTATTTAAACTATTTTGAAATTGTCAAGTACTATTATGACAGGATATTTTACTATTTTGGGAGTTCCATGGTATCCGGGTCTGTTTACAATGTTTTGTGTGTTCCTTTTGGACCATTTGTTAGTTTTGATTTGACACTTGGCACCCTAAGATTTCAAACTTTGCCGCAAATATTGGTCAAATTGGCATCAACAAGCTGCATTTTTAAAATGTAAAAGTTCTCCTCCCATAAATCTATATTTACCAATTATTATGCACTTAGTTTTATAGCCTGTGTGTTGACCTAACTTTTGTTAATTCAACCTTACGTCCCCTCTCTCCTATTTAAAAAAAAATGATATTTACGCCACCCATTAAATTATCCGACCCTCCCTTGATTGGAAAAAGTTTGTTAACGTTCAAATTCGTTCTAAAGAATGCTATCGGCTGATGCAATTTCAGGAATTTCTTCTGTGGAGGGCTCCAACTCCCTTCCTATAAATAAGTTGGCACCTTTCCTAACCAAAAAAGAGATTTTTGCTAGATTTCCTAGAAACGACTATGAGTCATATTATACTTATAGGAGCCTAACATGATTTCACTTTTTATGTGTGTGTGTACATTAATATTTGTATCTTTTGTGAATTATACTTTTTCACTTGCTGTGCTATAAGTTAATATGGTTCTTATTTCTGTATATTTGTTTTTGTATTTTTATTTAAATTTATTAGTATAATTAAATTTAATGTCGTTAATATCACTAGCTTTGGTATCGGTTTTCTTTGTGCACTGGATTTTAGTCCTTTGTTACATTTTGTTCAACCAACTTCAAATAGCTAAATCTTAAAACAGATTAAATTTGCAAAAACATGTATCGGTATGTAAAACTTAGGCATTCACTCGACATATTTACAAATGACTGCATCTATGTGTTAGATGACATAGCATCTAAGTTCTACCAAGATGCCGCCAGTACTCATTTATATACTGATAGATGGCCTACCAAATCATTTAAATGAGTCTCAGATTTTTGTTATCATCAAAGTGATTCAATTAGATTATCCTCTTGTTAAAATACGATTGATAATTAATTTCAACCCTTTCCAATACTTGTTAAACATCCCAGATCTGTTTACTCATACAATCTTGGCGTACAGTGTACACTTTTGAAATGTATGCATTATATATACTGTATGTTTATTTTTTACTATTGAGATAATGTATTGAATGATTTTGTGATGATGTTGTACGATTTTAAGAGTTTGAGGGTGAACACGTCTGGCATCCTCACCTATCATTAGGTAGTAAAATTATAAATAAATACAATCCTGTTAAAATTTCAAATCTTCTCCAGGTTATAAACTATGAAGGCAGATGGTCAGCAAACTTCCGGCCAAGTGATGACTCTGCCATCACAAGTGCCACTCGTGTTCTCAAGATATTGTACTATGCCAGCATGCTTGGAGGACACATGGACAGCACTGAGCTGGTGGAGGAGGAGAGACGTTTAAATGACTCAGAATCACTTCTAGAACTCATGCAAGGCGCTTTTGGCTATGAACCTAAAGAATCATCTCCTGTGAAGGAAGATCCCCTTGGAAAAGAAGTGGGGGTTCAAGTCATTAATTGCAGGGAACCCCTTATACCTTATGAGGACTTTATCAATGAACCACTCAATGACAACTTAGACATAGGTGTGGACTACACCAACCACAGGCTAGAACCAGAGAACAAGTTTTCTTTTGTGCCCTACTGTTTCATACTAACAACGGCGTCGAAGCACACCAGCATGTACTATGACAACCGCATCCGCATGCTGCATGAACGGAGAACAGCATTTGTACAAACGTTGGTGCACGGTGGACCCCCAAACCCATTCCTCAGGGTTAGAGTCAGGAGGGACCACATCATTGATGATGCTCTTGTTAACGTAAGCAAGATTTGGTTTACTTTCTGCTTTTCTTTCAAATGATTTTGTTCTGTCCTCATTGATCACTTGCTAAAGCTCATTGTCATGTACTATTCTGAACAGTTGGAGATGATTGCTATGGAGAACCCTAGCGACTTACGCAAACAACTGTTTGTTGAGTTTGATGGAGAGCAAGGTCTTGATGAAGGAGGTGTTTCCAAAGAGTTCTTTCAACTAATAGTTGAGGAATTGTTCAATCCTGATATAGGTTTGTTCAAATCAATCATAGAAATATACATCTTTCACCAACAATGAACTTATAAGTGGTTGAGTGAAATTTTTGTAAAAATTTTGTCAACTTTGAAATGTATTATATCAGAGTATGTTATTAATTACTTAATGTCTAAACTTTCTTAAAATAAAATTTAAACAATAATTTTTTGGAATACTACTTTCAATTCATTCATTATGCTGACAATTTTAAATTGTATACCATAATTGTTTTTATTTATGTGTGTGTCATTGAAGTGTTTGAACCAATGTTAATATTGTTGTGCTAATTTCTATTAGGTATGTTCACATACAATGAACAATCTCATCACTTTTGGTTCAATTCTCTGTCGTTTGAAAATGATGCACAGTTTACATTGATTGGTATACTTCTTGGATTAGCCATCTACAACAGCTGTATTTTAGACATACACTTTCCTATGGTGGTCTATCGGAAACTCATGGGCAAAAAAGGAACGTTCAGAGACCTTTATGATGTGGATCCGGTGGGTACAAACTATTCAATATTATTTTATGTGCCATAGTTATGCTTTCCAAAGATAAGGCTCAACTCTGAAATTCTCTAATTACTTAATTTGTTTTTTACGGCACAGCATCTTACATCAAAGCTCATTTCAGACCATATTGAATGAGCCCATGCAGAAATATTACTAATTTTTGTCACTGGCCTTATATAGCAGGACAACAGGGTGTCTTTTGCTAATTCTGATATTCAAATGATTGCATTATGAGCTTTTCTAATTGAGCTCGCATGTCTGAAATAACTCTATCAAGCTACATTGATTTTTGGAATGAGCGTGTGCATAGAAATACCAAACACTTTATTCTTTTAAAAAATTGATTTCATACCCTCAGACTTTAATGACAAGTTTAAAATGACCAACTTTATAGACTTTAATGGCAAGTTTAAAATGACCAACTTTATAGACTTTAATGGCAAGTTTAAAATGACCAACTTTATAGACTTTAATGGCAAGTTTAAAATGACCAACTTTATAGACTTTAATGACAAGTTTAAAATGACCAACTTTATAGACTTTAATGGCAAGTTTAAAATGACCAACTTTATAGACTTTAATGGCAAGTTTAAAATGACCAACTTTATACCCTCAGACTTTATTTGCAAGTTTAAAGGAAATGCTGGAGTATAAGCTTGAGGATTTTGAAGAGGTGTTTGATCAGACTTTCCGGATTGGGTATAGTGATGTGTTTGGTAACAATCATACATATGATTTGAAAGAGAATGGAGAGTCAACAATGGTCTCTCAGGAAAATAAACAGGTTAGCTAGTTATTCTCAAGGCTTACTCTACAAACACAGTTAAGTAATGCTAGTTAAAGTCCCTTTTTCAAACACAGCCATAACATTGGCACTTTCCCTCTCAATCAAAGATGTTTAGTTTTGATAAAAATCTGTCCTTGTTCAGGAATTTGTTGACCTCTATGCCGACTATTTGCTGAACAAATCCATTGACCAGCAGTTTAGAGCCTTCAAACGTGGATTTCTCATGGTGACTTCAGAATCCCCTCTTAAACAGTTGTTCCGTCCAGAAGAAATTGAAATGTTGGTTTGTGGGAGTCAGGTAAGTACTGGCTGAGAATGTGGTAACTGTAAGTCTACGCATAACTGTACAGAGTACTTTCTATTTAACAATTGAAAAGATATCTCATCGTTGTCAACATTTCTAAACAAATTTTAGATCTAATGAATTGTTATCATTCAAACTTAACTAAAAAAAAAAAGCATATATAGAAATTTGGGATTACACATTTATACGTGTATGTATTGGATTTGTGGCCACCTTTTTATGTGTTAAATAAAAATTATTCTAAATGAATGTTTTGAACTTATTTCACCTACTTTAAATTAAAAAAAAAACTGTTAAAAGAATGTAGTCCATACTTATTTACTATTTTTGGTCTCAATTCATTTCAGCTTTAAGATAATTGTTTGATACACTGATAGTTTGTGTCTTTTAATCAATCTATTTAAAATTTATCACAGGGCAACTGTTTTATCACTATTGAAGCTCATCTTATCATTGAAACTCATCTTATTATTGAAACTCCTCTTATCATTATTGAAACTCATCTTATCATTATTGGGTGCTGGGTGGCCGAGTGGTCTAAACTGAGCAAATCTCAAGTTGGTGGTCTGGAGTTCAATTCCAGCTAGAGCAAAAACACCACCAGCACCCCGGGTAGATGGGACTCGTTAACCTTGGACGGCAACTCATCTAAGAGAAGGAAACTCTGAAATCAAACCCGGAGATGGAGTCCCGAAAGGCGGATAACATTGATACAATGAAACATTCCGACAACTCCTGCGACGTCACTGGTGCCAAGCTGTATCATCCAATGATGTTCCCTTGGGTTACCCAGCGGCGTGGAGAGAGGCGATTTGCTGTTGGGAACCAGCTTATAATCCTTCAAGTATAATAATCCCAGGCTATGTGGATTTCGTCCTACGAAGCCCACTCCATCGTCACATTGTGACGGACGGATGCCAGCAAAAAAAAAAAAAATCTTATCATTATTGAAACTCGTTATCATTATTGAAACTCATCATTATTGAAACTCCTCTTTTCATTAGTGAAACTCATTTTATCATTTTTGAAACACCTCTTATCATTATTGAAGCTCCTCTTATCATTATTGAAACTCATGTTACCATTATTGAAATTCCTCATTCTTTGGACTTCAGATATTTGATTTCCATGCATTAGAAGAAGCTACAGAGTATGATGGCGGTTTTACAGATGACTCTGCTACAATTAGGTATTACATCCTGTTAAAACAGATTACTACTTACACAGTGTAAAGTGTGCGATATTGCAGCAATGTGAAAGTCAAAACTGCGGCTCAGTCAATATGTAAAAAAAAATTTTTTTTTAAAGAATGTTATGTTGTATGTAATTTTTAATTGGGAGACATTAGAGTGAATTTTTCTGTTGAAACATTTTTAATGTGTATGCCGTCATGCCGAGACGAAATAACCATATGGCATGACCTTTGGTCAGTTCTTAAAAAATGTGATTATAAAATTTTAACATTGAACTAAGGCTCCTTACAGTAACTCACATCCTTTGTCTTGACCGTAACTTACACCCCTTGTCTTGTCCGTAACTTACCCCCCTTGTCTTGACCGTAACTTAAACCCTTTGTCTCAACAGAAACTTTTGGACTGTGGTTCATGCCATGTCAGAAGAGGATAAAAAAAAGCTGCTACAGTTTACCACAGGGACAGATAGGGTACCCGTCGGAGGTCTTTCAAAGCTCAAGATGATCATTGCCAGAAATGGTCCTGACTCTGACAGGTAATTCACCCAGTAACATAGGTTTATTAGTATTATTATCGTGTACCACTGAAGGGATGTCCAATGGTTTTGGCAACTTTTATTCAGTCCTTGTTGACTAAAGATTCAAACCAAAATTAATTTCTCCTAATGTATGTGTGATTTCTCATGTGTACATGTTATGTCTCATATGAACATGTTATTTCTGAAATGTACATATTATTTCTGATGTTTATATTATTATTTCTAATGTTTAAATATTTTTCTGTGTACATATTATTTCTAATGTGTACATATTTTATCTTATGTGTACATATTATTTCTAATGTGTAAATATTTTTCTGTGTACAAAGTATTTCTCATATGTACATATTATTTCTGATATCATTTCTCATATGTACAAACTATTTGGCCTGTAGTTTTAAAAGGTCAGTGTAAGACTTGACTTTGCCCTGTAGTTTTCAAAGGTCAGTTAAGACTTGACCTTGCCCTGTAGTTTTCAAAGGTCAGTGTAAGACTTGACTTTGCCCTGTAGTTTTCAAAGGTCAGTGTAAGACTTGACTTTGCCTTTCACAAACAATCCTTAAAAAAAAAAAGATTCCAGATAGGCTCAGTTTTATTTGATAGTTAAAAAAACAATTTCATTATTGCCTAGATGGGTTTTAATTA
The DNA here is from genome assembly GCA_964033795.1 of Lymnaea stagnalis. Lineage (NCBI taxonomy): Eukaryota > Metazoa > Mollusca > Gastropoda > Lymnaeidae > Lymnaea > Lymnaea stagnalis. Next base: position 425,458 of record CAXITT010000409.1, on the reverse strand, counting down.
GAAACAGACTTGGTGGGTGTATGTAGGTCACACTTGTATCGCCCAGATGGGTCTTAATTAAAAACAGACTTGGTGGATGTATGTAGGTCACACTTGTATCGCCCAGATGGGTCTTAATTAGAAACAGACTTGGTGGATGTATGAAGGTCATATCTGTATCTCCTACATGGGTCTTAATTAGAAACAGACTTAGTGGATTATGTAGGTCACACCTGTTACAGTGCTTTAAATTTATGCACTAACTTGAGAACCAGGAACAAATTAAATGAAAAAAAAAAAAATGTCATGCCTAAGTATTTTAGTAAAAAAAAAACCAACCTTTTGAGGATCTATTACATAACCTTTCCTCTTCATATTTAAGGTTTTTGTTGTTTTTAAATACATTGATATAAACATAAGGTTCAGCTAATGAAGGCAAATTTGTATTTATTTACAGAAAAAAAAAAATTAGTTTTATATTTCATGAGGCTTCTAAGTTATAATATTTAGAAAGAATGAATTGATCATTTTGCTACTCCGATAGAAAGCTTGGATTAATAGTGAACAATTTTGAAATGATGCAGTTATTTTTAAACAAAATTGCAATGGTCACTAGTTGCCGATTGAATGCTAAAATTGTTTTTTCAGACTGCCCACATCCCACACTTGCTTCAACGTGCTACTGCTCCCAGAATACCCCACTGTGGAGAAACTCCAGGACAGATTGTTGAAAGCCATTAACTACTCCAAAGGCTTTGGAATGCTGTGATCTTTGTGTTTGGAACCTTGATTATTTAATTGAAACTTGTTTCTTGCTTGTAATGTTAATCTCCTCGTGTCTCAAATTCACGAGTGTCCACATTGCTCATGTTAGTCAAATCTGTTCATTTTTTTTTGTGTGGAAGAGTTTGTTCCTCTCTTATGCATCTTTCATTTTTCAATTGTATTTTAATTTTTTTGAAGGGTTTTAACATAATTTTTTTCCCCTGCCTGCTTGCAGATTAAGGGGGCAAAAAAATGGAGGAAAAAAATTCAGAAATTACACTGGTGCAAATGATCTAGAGAGTCTACTGGATTAGTCATTGCCTGTACACAACTCTCTCTTAAATGAGTTTTGCTGTTCTTTATTAATTAATATACACAGCATGCTGAAATATAAACAAATAAGAGAAAAAATAGAATCAGTTAAAAAAAATTAACTCTTGATTTCAGTCCTTGTTCCTTGGTTAAAATTGTGAAAATAAATAAAATAAAATTATATAAATGATGGAAAAGATGTGCCATCTTTGTCACTATAAAGTATATTTTTAATGTACCGGTACTGTATGTAACTTTTAATATTTTGAAGCTGTTTGGAATGAGTCCAAATTCTTTGAAACAAATAATAAAAACAAAGTGACGATGTAGTCTGCTCAGTCGAAAGCTGCCAAACTGACGATGTAGTCTACTCAGTGGAAAGCTGTCACCAAGCCAAATACTATTCAATAAATATGTTTGAGTACTTATGGTGTGGATTTATCAAAATTATGTGTCATCAGTCTAACAGTTTCTACTGTCTAACAGTGTCTACAGTCTAACAGTGTCTACAGTCTAACAGTTTTTACTGTCTAACAGTGTCTACAGTCTAATAGTGTCTACAGTCTAACAGTGTCTACTGTCTAAAAGTGTCTACTGTCTAACAGTGTCTACAGTCTAACAGTGTCTACTGTCTAACAGTGTCTACAGTCTAACAGTGTCTACAGTCTAACTGTCTACTGTCTAACAGTGTCTACAGTCTAATAGTGTCTACAGTCTAATAGTGTTTAACAGTGTCTACAGTCTTTTAACAGTGTCCTTTCTTTTCAGGAAAATTAGGGAAGGGAAGTAAGCAAAATTGTCTGACTGAAGTTGTTGCTGGACCTTATCAGTAATATCAGTAGCTTTCAGACTTTAAACCTGCACACAGAAAGTCTGAGAAAGTGACTTAGTTTAAAACTATCATTTTAAAGTTTTCTTACCCTGGCAAAAGCAAACCACTACTAATTTGCCAAAAGTTGGAATTTAAAAAAAAATTAAATTAAAAGATAAGACATATCTATGGAAATGGAAGCTCATCAGTTGTAGGTTAGCCCATCAGTTGTAGGTAGCTTATCAGTTGTAGGTAGCTCATCAGTTGTAGGTAGCCTATCAGTTGTAGGTAGCTTATCAGTTGAAGGTAAAAATGTTGCTTTTTAAATCCAATTCCTTTGTTTCAGAAATACCGAGCTGTTTGCAATAGTTATTTTATATCTTTAAGTTAAAAAAAAAAAGTAAACATTTTTGCTGATTTTTTTCTCTCTAGAAGATAACCTACTGCCTGCATTACCCCCTAACCCTGTGAAACAATGGAATAGTATCTAAACTAGTGTCCCGAGCTTGACCTGGCTGGGACTTGAGTTGCAATCTGGTCCTATGTTGTAGATATGCTGAATGCCACGGCCCAACCCAGGGAACTTCTTGCCAAAGTACAAGATAGGGTCGTGAAGAAAGATTAAGCCTAGCCTGCAGCTTGTGCACCTCCCCCACCCCTGTGTGGATTAGAATAACCTTAATTTTTTTGTCAAGAGCTACTCATTCAATACTAAAGTACAGATGTGAAACCACTGTGTGGCAACTAGTCCTCTATCACAGAAAATATGCTCTTAGAGTACTACTTCCTTGTTACCACTATTACTTACTAATGACCCAGTATCCCACAAGGTGTTTGATTTACTTGAAGGTTCAAATACTGTGGTGAGAGATTGACTACCGGCACCTTAAACTGATGTTAATGAGAGAAATGTCAAGGCTGATGAAGTGCAAAGGTGAATTTTTTTTCTTTCCTATCCAGAGAAGCAAAATGAAAACTTGAATTATTTGATGTTACGGATGCTACGGATGTTACAGATGCTACGACACTTAGAGCACTGGTTTTCATAAACCGAGGCAGAATGGCATACATCCATGATGCAGTACCCGTAGATGAAACAAGTTAAGCAAATTGAAGTATGCTAACATGTTCTTACTCTCCAAACCAAAGCGTGCTGTCATAGAATTCTGCCATCTTTAGATTAAACTTCAGCTGCTGGTTTCAGTGCATAGAGCCCACCAAATATGTCACAACAGATTGTGGAAGAGGTCACCATCTATTTCATGATTAGCTAAGCCCATAGAGCCCACAAAATATGTCACAATAGATTGTGGAAGATGTCACCATCTATTTCATGATTAGCTAAGCCCCTAGAGCCCACAAAATATGTCACAATAGATTGTGGAAGATGTCACCATCTATATCATGATTAGCTAAGCCCATAGAGCCCACAAAATATGTCACAATAGATTGTGGAAGATGTCACCATCTATTTCATGATTAGCTAAGCCCATAGAGCCCACAAAATATGTCACAACAGATTGTGGAAGATGTCACAATAGATTGTGGAAGATGTCACAATAGATTGTGGAAGATGTCACAATAGATTGTGGAAGATGTCACCATCTATTTCATGATTAGCTAAGCCCATAGAGCCCACCAAATATGTCACAATAGATTGTGGAAGATGTCACAATAGATTGTGGAAGATGTCACAATAGATTGTGGAAGATGTCACAATAGATTGTGGAAGATGTCACCATCTATTTCATGATTAGCTATTGACAACATTATTGTTCCTTTTTTTTTGTTTCCTTTTCTTTTCAATTCATGCCTTACTTATTTTGTTGAAACATTTCAAAATGGCGAATGTTCTCTTTTTTTTTTTTTTTATGTTAATATTTAATGATATCAATATCAGTTCATGTGGGAAAATTTGAGGCAATGTAAGATGTTGAACAAATGATGCTATTGACAACATTATTGTTCCTTTTTTTTTGTTTCCTTTTCTTTTCAATTCATGCCTTACTTATTTTGTTGAAACATTTCAAAATTGCGAATGTTCTCTTTTTTTTTTTTTTATGGTAATATTTAATGATATCAATATCAGCTCATGTGGGAAAATTTGAGGCAATGTAAGATGCTGAACAAATGAATAATTTAGACATTTTTGGAAGGTATTTTTTGTTGTTGAAGTTCTGCTACCTGTTTATTTGTTTTTGTTGAAGTTCTGCTACCTGTTTATTTATTTTTGTTGAAGTTCTGCTACCTGTTTATTTGTTTTTGTTGAAGTTCTGCTACCTGTTTATTTGTTTTTGTTGAAGTTCTGCTACCTGTTTTTTTTATTTTTGTTGAAGTTCTGCTACTTGCTACCTGTTTATTTGTTTTTGTTGAAGTTGTGCTACCTGTTTATTTGTTTTTGTTGAAGTTCTGTTACCTGTTTATTTGTTTTCGTTGAAGTTCTGCTACCTGTTTATTTGTTTTCGTTGAAGTTCTGCTACCTGTTTATTTGTTTTTGTTGAGAGAAGAAATACAAAGGCTATGAATGCTGTTAGGTCCTCATGTGATATCACCCATATGACAATACAAACTGATGAAACTACCTGTTGAAATGCACTTTTTATTGAATTCTCAGCATTGTTATATAATGGAAGATCTGATGAATGATTTGTCACTCTTAGGGTAAAATATAGGTTACGTGTGTATCTTAGGGTCATGTGATCACTTGTGTTGTGTCTTAGTCTTAAGGTAAAATCTAAGTTCTGTGTGTATATTTGGGTCATGTGATCACTTGTGTGGTGTCTTAGGGTAAAATTTAAGTTCTGTAAGTATTTTTGGGTCATGTCATCATTAGTGTGGTGTCTTGGGGTAAAATCTAAGTTCTGTAAGTATCTTTGGGTCATGTGATCACTTGTTTGGTGTCTCTAGCACACTGCATATAGAATTACTGCACTTTAGTTCTCATAGAACCAGGGACTTGTTTGGTGTCTCTAGCACACTGCATATAGAATTACTACACTTTAGTTCTCATAGAACCAGGGACTTGTTTGGTCTCTAGCACACTGCATATAGAATTACTACACTTTAGTTCTCATAGAACCAGGGACTTGTTTGGTGTCTCTAGCACACTGAATATAGAATTACTACAAGTTAGTTCTCGCACAAACTTGAAGACATTGATTAAGTAGGCAGATAGTATCTCTACATTACACCCCTGCGGGCTAATAGTTTCCTTACATTACAATCTGGCGGGCTGATAGTATCTGTACATTACACCCTGGTGGGGTGATAGTATCCTTACATTAAACCCGGGGGGGGGGGGGGNTAATTAAGATTTATTATGTCTTAAGATAATTACAAAAGAAAAGAAAAATATAATTACAATCTTCAACTTACAGTATGGTAGATCTTGTACCGGTACACAGTTAACACAGTTAGAATAATGTGCCAATAAATAATGCGAAATAAACACATGAGCACACAAATACACAAAGAAATAAAACACGCTTCGTAATGTTAAGAAAATCTATCTGAAATCTCCGTCCCTTCTCTGTATCTGTCAATCCTTATATACATGTAGCGTAAGACGCTTCCAGAAGGACCTATAACGTGTTGTTTACATATCTCGGGTTAAGGAGTACATTCGAGAAATTACCCGAAGACAATCTACCCAATGCGTAATTGGAAGCCGATTGTAAACAAGCTACTTCAAAGACCTAAGCCACACCCCTTTGTGAACACAGCGTCTCATGCGGGGTCAATCAGAGGGCACGCACGAGAAATATGAAAACAAGCTCTCTATAACAATCACCAACTACAGCAACTATCCCCTGCACGCGGTGCCAGAGACTGTCCAGAGCACGCATCACCCCCCATCACCCCCCTACCACCCCCACCCCTATTTGTTGACATAATTAATGGACGACCCCTTGAAGCAACTCCTAAAAACAAAGTTTGTGGTGTCAATCTATTAGGCAATCATATTTCCTTGATCTTCCCCTTGGGAAAAAACGACTGGAAACTCATTAATTATTTTTATTTATTTTTTTTTTGGGGTGGGGAGCTGAAAATTTGTTAGTTAGACTGTTGTCATTAGCAACGAGTCTATATACCAAGTTTCAGCTCCATTGGATGACGGGAAGTAGGTCAGTTAGCCTTCCGAAGATTTTTCGGCAAAGAAACGCACGAACGAAAGTTAAAAAAATAAAACAAACAAATAAATTAAGAGTTTTGATGCAAAAGATTAAAGAACGGTAATACATTTCAACAGATTTTTACACGTTTTTCTTGCCCCTGAAAAGCAGGAAAAGCTAACTCTTAAAAAAACCCACCGCGCACATTGAAGCGTTCAGCAACTAAACTTCAAGACAATCCACACCGCGCACATTGAAGCGTTCAGCAACTAAACTTCAAGACAATCCACACCGCGCACATTGAAGCGTTCAGCAACTAAACTTCAAGACAATCCACACCGCGCACATTGAAGCGTTCAGCAACTAAACTTCAAGACAATCCACACCGCGCACATTGAAGCGTTCAGCAACTAAACTTCAAGACAATCCACACCGCGCACATTGAAGCGTTCAGCAACTAAACTTCAAGACAATCCACACCGCGCACATTGAAGCGTTCAGCAACTAAACTTCAAGACAATCCACACCGCGCACATTGAAGCGTTCAGCAACTAAACTTCAAGACAATCCACACCGCGCACATTGAAGCGTTCAGCAACTAAACTTCAAGACAATCCACACCGCGCACATTGAAGCGTTCAGCAACTAAACTTCAAGACAATCCACACCATGCACATTGAAGCGTTCAGCAACTAAACTTCAAGACAATCCACACCATGCACATTGAAGCGTTCAGCAACTAAACTTCAAGACAATCCACACCATGCACAATAGAGCACGATATTCGGTTCTCAACAATTACCGGTGAATGAATGCAGTTATTCGACAGCCTCCAATCCCTATATGAGTCCAGAATAAATGTATCCTGCACGCGGGCACGATTTCCAGGACTATCTGATGTGATGCTGTCAACATCCTCAAATAGGGCTGTCTGATGTGATGCTGTCAACATCCTCAAATAGGGCTGTCTGATGTGATGCTGTCAACATCCTCAAATAGGGCTGTCTGATGTGATGCTGTCAACATCCTCAAATAGGGCTGTCTGATGTGATGATGTCAACATTCTCAAATAGGGCTGTCTGATGTGATGTGTCAATATCCTCAAATAGGGCTGTCTGATGTGATGATGTCAACATTCTCAAATAGGGCTGTCATTTGTGATGCTGTCAACATCCTCAAATAGGGCTGTCTCATGTGATGATGTCAACATTCTCAAATAGGGCTGTCTGATGTGATGATGTCAACATTCTCAAATAGGGCTGTCTGATGTGATGCTGTCAACATCCTCAAATAGGGCTGTCTGATGTGATGCTGTCAACATCCTCAAATAGGGCTGTCTGATGTGATGATGTCAACATTCTCAAATAGGAATGTCTGATGTGATGATGTCAACATTCTCTAATAGGACTGTGTGATGTGATGATGTCAACATTCTCAAATAGGACTATCTGATGTGATGATGTCAAATTTAAAAAAAATATTCTTCTGAAATTATAAATCAGACGTCGAGTTCAGTTTGTTGCGCCATTTAGTCATTGTAATTGTATATGGTTAGTATGACATGTCTAGGTTAGTATCGTGTATCTAGGTTAGGATGTATCTAGGTTCCGATACTTACCTCGTCTGATACTGATATCATATTATATAGTCTGTCATATTCTATCACCTCTTAACTTAGCATGTTCAATTTCCGTGCTGTTGCAACATCAGTGGGTTACCAATTCAGTAACTTGCATGCATTGTTTAAAAAGAGAATATGTTCAATCGTATACTTGATAATTTTGCCGATGGAACATTTAATTCTTCTTTCACTTTTTGTTTGTTTATACTTTCTTCATGAAAGTCAAATTTACTAATCCATTACTAGCGAAAGCAATGTTCCTCAAAGTCTTATATTAAATGTGGTAAAATGTGTTATTCTGAAACTAATAACTTTAAAAGATGATTTTCAAACTTGAATAAATGGCCTTATGAAAATATAGTGACTTGAGCATAAATATCTATCTATCTATACTAATATTAATAAATATAACTCAATTAAAAAACAAACTAAAACAAAAAGATCCCCTGCACCCTGGGTGGATGGGACTCATTAACCTTGGATGGCAACTTATGTAAGAGAAGGAAACTCTGAATTCAAAACCCCGAGTCGGAGTCCCAAAGGCGGACAACATTGGTACAATGAAACATTCCGACAACTCCTGCGACGTCACTGATGCCAAGCTGTATCATCCAATGATGTCCCCTTGGGTTATCCAGCGGCGTGGGGAGAGGCGATTTGCGTTCATTTACTTTTGGGAACCAGCTCATAATCCTACAAGAATAATCCCAGGCCTTGTGGATTTCGTCCTGCCAAGTCTACACCATCGTCACATTGTGACGGACGGATGCCAGGAACAACAAAAAAAACAAAAAAAAAAACAACAACCAAAAAAAAACAACCAACAACCTCAATTTAAATAAATGAGCAGAGATGTAGTGAGGGGAAGGAACTCCTAGACTTGCGCTCCTATCAAGTTTGAGAAACTGTTTTAAAAGGAAAGTACGGCAATTAAGATCTGATTGATAGTATGTTATTTTATATACGGTAATAAAGGTCTAAATTGTCAAAACCATCCCTACAGTAGACCAAACAGAAGAGTGTACATCATCTTAGTCTTAGCTTAATCAATACAGGTAAAATAACTTATTAGCAAAAGTGAGTAACATTTTTTAACTATCAAAATTTCTTGTTTGGCTCAACGATTTTGTGACGCTTTCAAGTGGTGTCGTCCCCCCCCCCCTGGCACGTGACTTGTCTTACCACACCCTCTGTACAGTGGCGACGCTACACCAGGTCCCGCCGGGTCCCAGGACCTGGTAAAAAAACTTGGGACCTGGCAAATGACCTGGTAAATTTGTATTAGTTACTAATATTGTATATATGCTCATTAAGCGTAAACTACACTACATGTAAGAGAATTTATTTGGGACCCGCCACATTTTTTTAAGACCTGCAAGGGACACGCCATGTTAAATTTGATGGCGTCGCCACTGACTCTGTACACCTCCGGATGAAAGCCATTAATAAAAGCAGGATGAAGTATGATTCATGATGCCAATTAAGTCGTTGAAATGACCCTTACCCCCACCCTACCCCAAAACATAACAGAGAAGAAACTTATGGTATTTGTACAATAGTTTTTTTTAATTCTTTCATAATATCCGTAATATAATTATAATACAAAACATTACTTTGAGTAAATAAGAGAATTTATTACCCTTCGGAGAATTAATACTGGTTGATTTGTGCTTGCAAAGTAAATGTTCTTGGAATATTTCATAGATGTTAGGAAATAATGTAATAGTAATTGTTATTGCTGCGAGGAACCAAATGATAACAAATTGTCGTTATGTAGAGATTCTTATTAAACTTAAGCTTAGTCAAAAAAATAACATTGTTTAGTCAAAAATTTTACATTGTTTAGTCCAATGTATTACAATGCGGTTTCTAGTACAAAAAAAGGGGGGTCCCAGTCTACACGAAGGGCCAAATGGAATAATAGTGGTTCATGGGCTGCAGCACTGAGAAATACACCATTTTAGAGATGGTGAAACTCATATTACAAATTGTAATTTAATAACTTTGCAGATAGATCTCAGTTGGCCGAAGACCTTGTCACAGAACCAGAGGTGCTTTCGATTTGCACCACCACTTTTTAAGCGTGTTCCAAACAAGAGCACACAACATTGCAATTCAAAGGGGGGGGGGGCAAAATTATTGCTGTGAAACAAAATTGCAGTCCACAAAATCAAAAGAGATTTGTATTTGAGAGTTTCTAAAACAGTTCAACAAAAGAGATTTGTATTTGAGAGTTTCTAAAGCTGTTAAGTAACGGAAAATACAGAGAATAAAAACTGCAGTACATTGTAAGCCTTACTGTAAGACTTCGATTTGTCTGTCGTATATCAATGACATGCATACTTTTTGAAAACCTAAATAAAGATTAAAAGAAAACCACCCAAGTTGTTCCCCTTAAATGCTACATCTGCCAACAAGGGGCTATAATCAACGACAACATTTTCTTTATTCTTGTTGATTAATGAAACCAATGAAAGTTTAAGGAATTCTGCCGAAAATCCCTTTTTGTTTTGTTTTCATTAAAAAGCCTATCATTAAAATGTTAAAAAAAAATATTTTATTCTTAAATAAGACATGTCTCAATAAAACTATAAACAAATGGTGCGGCTTCTTTCTGGAATCAGGTCAGGATAAAAAGGAATTTTACAAATTTTTATTTTTAGAACAGGGACATGTTGCGAGCTGTGGGCGGACCACTTTCGTCACACATTATCTAAGCTATTCCAGTCCACAGCTCGAAGTCATTCCTTCCTGTCCAGGGGCGTGCCCGGCTTGTCAACGATTCTGAAAGCCTCCAGGAACTCGTTGAAGTCGATATTGCCGTCCTTGTTGAGGTCGAGGCTCTTGGCGATGTCTCTGATCTGCGTCGGCTGGAGGGAGAGGTTGGACATCTTGACGAACACGGTGCAGGCCTCAGTGAACGCATTGATGGACAACGTGCCCGTGTTGTCTTTGTCAAACGTTCGGAATATTGTCTCTAGGATTTCCTTATGTCTGTATAAGCTCTCTGTGACTATTGGTTCACCAATCTGTAAGCGTAGGAGGCGAGAGGAGAGCAGTTTATACGGTACGATCACTTGTCTAACTTTTAATTCATCACGTGACAAACAGATAATTACAGCAAAAAATTAAATTGTAGTGTGGGGAAAAAAAAGAATTAAAACAAAAAACCAGAAAGACACTTGAAACTGGATGAATGGATTTGGATTGTGGATAAAATACTAAGGAAGTAACTTGAAAATCGATGAATAAATTTGGACTGTGGACAAAAACCAAAGGAAGTCAAGATTGTACCGTGGAAGGATGCTATCTGAACTAGCGATTATTAATTTTCTATATTAAAAACAACTTACATCTTCTTTCTTAAATTCCAGCCTTTTATCTTTGAATGTTGTGTTGTAAAAAACACTGGCGTTGTCATTGGCTGTCACCAGCTTGGGTTTGAGGAGTCTCCAAGGAACATCAAAGCCCATGACACTTTCCATTGCTGCAAACCACTGGGCATTGGATATGATACCTGCCAAGTGAGAGAGAGAGTGAGGAAAAGAATATAGAGAGAGGGAGAGTAAGATAGAGAGAGAGAGGGAGAGAGAGAGAGAGAGAGGGAGGAGGGAGAGATAGAGGGAGGGAGAGAGAGAGAGGGAGGGAGAAGAGATAGATAGATTGAATTATTATTGAATTTGTAATAGCTTCTTTTTTGAATGCCTGATGCGGCCCAGTTTCACTCAGACTCTACCTCTGCGGCCCCCGGATAATTTGAGGTTGAGACCCCTGAAGTAGAGGGACAATAAACATGTGGGAAGATTAAGGAGAGTGACATGAAACATGTGGGTAGTTTTAGAAGTGTGAATCTTACCACTTCTAAAAAAAAAAAAAAAAAAAAAAAAGAAAAAAAAAAAAAAAAAAACCACAAAAAAAAAAAAAA
>CAXITT010000409.1:284007-413527 GCA_964033795.1 Lymnaea stagnalis | reverse complement strand
CCCGCTGTAAAGCACCCCGCTACAAAGCACCCCTCTTTAAAGCACCCCTCAATACAGCACCCCGCTGTAAAGCACCCCGCTACAAAGCACCCCTCTTTAAAGCACCCCCCAATTCATAAAGCACCAGAAACTATTCAATCATATTGCACCAGAAACCCTCCAATAATATAGCACAAGAAGCCCTTCAATCATTTAGCACAAGAAGCCCTTCAATCATATAGCACAAGAAGCCCTTCAATCATATAGCACAAGAACCCCTCCAATCATATAACACAAGAAAAACTTTAGTTATATAGCAGAAGAAACCCTCCAATCACATAGCACAAGAACCCCCCGCCCTCAATCATATAGCACCAGATACCCTCCAAACATGTAGCACCAGAAACCATCCAATCATATTGCAACAGAAACCATCTATTCATATTTCACCAGAAACCCTCCAATCATATAGCACCAGAACTTATCCAATCATATAGCACCAGAACGTATCCAATCATATAGCACCAGAAACTCTAGAATCATTTTTCGATTTTCTTCTTATCTACGCCATTTGCTTTGATCTGCGCTAGAATTTAGGAAGCGGCAAGCAAGGGAGACACAACGTTGAATATTTCTCAAAGTCATCTTAAGTAGAGTGAACTCTCTCCTCCTCCCCCCCCTCCCCCAATAATAAAATTGCACAGATAAAAAATAAAAAATACATTGTATCCTAAAAAAAAGACCAACCCTCTTCCCCCCACCTGCTACACCACATAACCCCCACACCCCCCACATCCCCCACATCCCCTTGTCTCTTCATTCAGCCACGCCTCACCTCTCGGGTAGACTGAATTTCTTTGTGGAGTCACACTGGACGATGAACTGGACCACTTGACACTGGGGCATTTCGATGGTGCCAGGTTTAGGTCGCAGGACCTTGACATAGGCTCCTTTGTTGCTATCCTCCTCGTAATAGTTGGAGGCCGAGAAGACAGTGAGAACCTGGAGGAGCACGTTCGGTAACATTATAGTGACATTCTCCAGTCACTACATGAACACATGACCTGACAGCATGTAACACAGTCAGGCCACACACTACATGAACACATGACCTGACAGCATGTAACACAGTCAGGCCACACACTACATGAACACATGACCTGACAGCATGTAACACAGTCAGGCCACACACTACATGAACACATGACCTGACAGCATGTAACACAGTCAGGCCACACACTACATGAACACATGACCTGACAGCATGTAACACAGTCAGGCCACACACTACATGAACACATGACCTGACAGCATGTAACACAGTCAGGCCACACACTACATGAACACATGACCTGACAGCATGTAACACAGTCAGGCCACACACTACATGAACACATGACCTGACAGCATGTAACACAGTCAGGCCACACACTACATGAACACATGACCTGACAGCATGTAACACAGTCAGGCCACACACTACATGAACACATGACCTGACAGCATGTAACACAGTCAGGCCACACACTACATGAACACATGACCTGACAGCATGTAACACAGTCAGGCCACACACTACATGAACACATGACCTGACAGCATGTAACACAGTCAGGCCACACACTACATGAACACATGACCTGACAGCATGTAACACAGTCAGGCCACACACTACATGAACACATGACCTGACAGCATGTAACACAGTCAGGCCACACACTACATGAACACATGACCTGACAGCATGTAACACAGTCAGGCCACACACTACATGAACACATGACCTGACAGCATGTAACACAGTCAGGCCACACACTACATGAACACATGACCTGACAGCATGTAACACAGTCAGGCCACACACTACATGAACACATGACCTGACAGCATGTAACACAGTCAGGCCACACACTACATGAACACATGACCTGACAGCATGTAACACAGTCAGTCCACACACTACATGAACACATGACCTGACAGCATGTAACACAGTCAGGCCACACACTACATGAACACATGACCTGACAGCATGTAACACAGTCAGGCCACACACATACATGAACACATGACCTGACAGCACGTAACACAGTCAGGCCACACACATACATGAACACATGACCTGACAGCATGTAACACAGTCAGGCCACACACTACATGAACACATGACCTGACAGCATGTAACACAGTCAGGCTACACACTACATGAACACATGACCTGACAGCAAGTAACACTGTCAGGCCACACACTACATGAACACATGACCTGACAGCATGTAACACAGTCAGGCCACACACTACATGAACACATGACCTGACAGCATGTAACACACTCAGGCCACACGCTACATGAACACATGACCTGAAAGCATGTAACACAGTCAGGCCACACACATACATGAACACATGACCTGACAGCACGTAACAGTCAGGCAACAAACAACATGAACACATGACCTGACAGCATGTAACACAGTCAGGCCACACACATACATGAACACATGACCTGACAGCACGTAACAGTCAGGCAACAAACAACATGAACACATGACCTGACAGCATGTAACACAGTCAGGCCACACACATACATGAACACATGACCTGACAGCACGTAACTGTCAGGCAACAAACAACATGAACACATGACCTGACAGCATGTAACACAGTCAGGCCACACACATACATGAACACATGACCTGACAGCATGTAACACAGTCAGGCCACACACATACATGAACACATGACCTCACAGCATGTAACACAGTCAGGCCACACAAATACATGAACACATGCCCTCACAGCATGTAACACAGTCAGGCCACACACATACATGAACACATGACCTCACAGCATGTACCATTGTCTTACAGTCTACATTCTACACCAAACGCCGCAATGAAACTTTTCATGAAACTTTAAATTGAAGATTTTAATCAAGAAATGTTAAGCAAGATTGTAAAAAAAATAAAAAATATCCCCATTACTTAAGCTTGCTATGTCAGATATAATCAAACATAGTATCCCCGTAACTTGAGGTTTCTATGTGAGATATAATCAAACCTTATATCCCCGTAACTAAAGCTTGCTGTGTGACATATAATCAAACATAATATCCAAGTAACTAAAGCTTGCTATTTGACATATAATCAAACATAATATCCCCGTAACTAAAGCTTGCTATTTGACATATAATCAAAGATAATATTCACATAACTTAAGGGCTCTATGTGAAATATAATAAAACATAAAATTTCCATTAATTAAATTCTTGATCTAACGTTGTCAATAATTGTACTCGGTCATTTGACGGGTAAATTATCTAGTTCTTATTCATAGCAGAGGTCAGAGCACTCCGGTCATTTGACGGGTAAATAATCTAGTTATTATTCATAGCAGAGGTCAGAGCACTCCGGTCATTTGACGGGTAAATAATCTAGTTCTTGTTCATAGCAGAGGTCAGAGCACTCCGGTCATTTGACGGGTAAATAATCTAGTTCTTGTTCATAGCAGAGGTCAGAGCACTCCGGTCATTTGACGGGTAAATAATCTAGTTCTTGTTCATAGCAGAGGTCAGAGGTCAGTGCTATGCCGAGGAAGAGTGACGCCAGGGGCGAAGTCTAAAAATGCCGGCCCTGTAATATAGAAAGAGTTCCGCCCGGGGGAGGGGACCAGTAAAAATGCCGGCCCTGTAATATAGAAAGAGTTCCGCCTGGGGGAGGGGACCAGTAAAAATGCCGGCCCTGTAATATAGAAAGAGTTCCGCCCGGGGGAGGGGACCAGTAAAAAGAAGATTTAGGCGCCCACTGCCTTTGTGAAGTAAATGGGTTTTTTCGTTTAATTCACGCTCAAGGTCATATATAACGATGATATTTAGCGCCCCCTTCGCACGGCCCTGGCTGACTTAATCATTAACAGAACCAATTATCTTATCGCACGATGTCATCACAATAGACGCAATGAACTCTAACAGAACACGCCCGCAAAGTTCAGGGGGTTCTCACTTTATTGTTGTGGGTGTATTCGAAGCCTTCTTCCTTGCATTGGTGGGATCTAATGAGCATCTTCAGCGAGTGGCGATTGAGGACCTTCTCCGTGATGTCCGGCCCAAAGTAGCAGCCACCACCCCTGAACGTGTTGAAGACCATCCCGTTGGCTTGTCGTGGGTCACTCCACAAGAGATCCACGATCTGTAGAAGTGAATGGTCAGCTGGTCTTATCTATGTGACGGTGACAGACTGAATGGGCATGTGGGTCGAATGGACAACTTATAAGATATGGGACTGATGGAAAATGTTTGGGACAAGGGGGCCTTGAAAATTTAAATAACAATAATTATGATTAAGACAAAGAAAACAACACAAAAAAAAAATAAGAAAAATAAGAAAACGAAACACGTGGCTAAAATGAAACAGAATGTGTGCTATGTCTGTGTCGGAAACCGCTGTGCTAACAGAATGTGTGCTATGTCTGTGTCGGACACCGCTGTGCTAACAGAATGTGTGCTATGTCTGTGTCGGACACCGCTGTGCTAACAGAATGTGTGCTATGTCTGTGTCGGACACCGCTGTGCTAACAGAATGTGTGCTATGTCTGTGTCGGACACCGCTGTGCTAACAGAATGTGTGCTATGTCTGTGTCGGACACCGCTGTGCTAACAGAATGTGTGCTATGTCTGTGTCGGACACCGCTGTGCTAACAGAATGTGTGCTATGTCTGTGTCGGACACCGCTGTGCTAACAGAATGTGTGCTATGTCTGTGTCGGACACCGCTGTGCTAACAGAATGTGTGCTATGTCTGTGTCGGACACCGCTGTGCTAACAGAATGTGTGCTATGTCTGTGTCGGACACCACTGTGCTAACAGAATGTGTGCTATGTCTGTGTCGGACACCGCTGTGCTAACAGAATGTGTGCTATGTCTGTGTCGGACACCGCTGTGCTAACAGAATGTGTGCTATGTCTGTGTCGGACACCAATGTGCTAACAGAATGTGTGCTATGTCTGTGTCGGACACCACTGTGCTAACAGAATGTGTGCTATGTCTGTGTCGGACACATCTGTGCTAACAGAATGTGTGCTATGTCTGTGTCGGACACCACTGTGCTAACAGAATGTGTGCTATGTCTGTGTAGGACACCACTGTGCTAACAGAATGTATGTAATGTCTGTGTCGGACACCGCTGTGCTAACAGAATGTGTGCTATGTCTGTGGCGGACACCGCTGTGCTAACATAATGTATGTAATGTCTGTGTTGGACACCACTGTGCTAACAGAATGTATGCTATGTCTGTGTTGGACACCACTGTTCTAACATAAGGCATGTAATGTCTGTGTCGGACACCACTGTTCTAACATAATGTATGTAATGTCTGTGTTGGACACCACTGTTCTAACAAAATGTATGCTATGTCTGTGTTGGACACCACTGTGCTAACAGAATGTATGCTATGTCTGTGTCGGACACCGCTGTGCTAACATAATGTATGTAATGTCTGTGTTGGACACCACTGTTCTAACATAATGTATGCTATGTATGTGTTGGACACCACTGTTCTAACATAAGGCATGTAATGTCTGTGTTGGACACCACTGTTCTAACATAATGTATGTAATGTCTGTGTTGGACACCACTGTGCTAACATAATGTATGCTATGTCTGTGTTGGACACCACTGTTCTAACATAATGTATGCTATGTCTGTGTTGGACACCACTGTGCTAACATAATGTATGCTATGTCTGTGTTGGACACCACTGTGCTAACATAATGTATGTAATGTCTGTGTTGGACACCACTGTTCTAACATAATGTATGCTATGTCTGTGTTGGACACCACTGTTCTAACATAATGTATGTAATGTCTGTGTTGGACACCACTGTGCTAACATAATGTATGCTATGTCTGTGTTGGACACCACTGTTCTAACATAATGTATGCTATGTCTGTGTTGGACACCACTGTTCTAACATAATGTATGCTATGTCTGTGTTGGACACCACTGTGCTAACATAATGTATGCTATGTCTGTGTTGGACACCACTGTGCTAACATAATGTATGTAATGTCTGTGTTGGACACCACTGTTCTAACATAATGTATGCTATGTCTGTGTTGGACACCGCCGTGCTAACATAATGTATGTAATGTCTGTGTTGGACACCACTGTTCTAACATAATGTATGCTATGTCTGTGTTGGACACCACTGTGCTAACATAATGTATGCTATGTCTGTGTTGGACACCACTGTGCTAACATAATGTATGCTATGTCTGTGTTGGACACCACTGTGCTAACATAATGTATGCTATGTCTATGTTGGACACCACTGGGCTAATAAAATTATGTAATGT
Organism: Lymnaea stagnalis; assembly: GCA_964033795.1. Lineage (NCBI taxonomy): Eukaryota > Metazoa > Mollusca > Gastropoda > Lymnaeidae > Lymnaea > Lymnaea stagnalis. Next base: position 407,196 of record CAXITT010000409.1, on the reverse strand, counting down.
CTGGGTTGGACACCACTGTTCTTACAAAATGTATGCTATGTCTGTTTTAGACACCGCTGTGCTAACATAATGTATGTAATGTCTGTGTGGGTCACTGCTGTGCTCTGAGTATCAGGATAGCGGTGTGAGAAGTGGGTGGCGCCAATAACAAGGAATGAGTGCGCCCCATGAGATCAAAGCACTCACTTGTTGCCACTCTTCCAAGTCTTTCATCTTCAAAGGCAGTTTCGGTTTGCCTAACGCTTCATCGTAGGACGGTGGCCTCAGTACTGATATAAACTGTGGGAGTTATAGGACATGGTTAGTACTGATATAGTCTATGGGAGCTACAGGACATGGTTAGTACTGATAGAGTCTATGTGAGTTACAGGACATGGTCAGTACTGATATAGTCTATGGGAGTTACAGGACATGGTTAGTACTGATATAGTCTATGGGAGTTACAGGACATGGTTAGTACTGATATAGTCTATGGGAGTTACAGGACATGGTTAGTACTGATATAGTCTGAGGGAGTTACAGGACATGGTTAGTACTGATACATACTGTGGGAGCTAAAGGACATGGTTAGTACTGAAATGAACTGTGGGAGTTACAGGACATGGTTAGTACTGAAATGAACTGTGGGAGTTACAGGACATGGTTAGTACTGATATGAACTGTGGGAGTTACAGGACATGGTTAGTACAGATATAGTCTGAGGGAGTTACAGGACATGGTTAGTACAAATATAGTCTGTGGGAGTTACAGGACATGGTTAGTACTGATATAGTCTGAGGGAGTTACATGACATGGTTAGTACTGATATAGTCTGTGGGAGTTAAAGGACATGGTTAGTACTGAAAAGAACTGTGGGAGTTACAGGACATGGTTAGTACTGATATGAACTGTGGGAGTTACAGGACATGGTTAGTACAGATATAGTCTGAGGGAGTTACAGGACATGGTTAGTACTGATATAGTCTGTGGGAGTTACAGGACATGGTTAGTACTGATATAGACTGAGGGAGTTACAGGACATGGTTAGTACTGATATAGTCTGAGGGAGTTACAGGACATGGTTAGTACTGATATAGTCTGTGGGAGTTACAGGACATGGTTAGTACTGATATAGACTGAGGGAGTTACAGGACATGGTTAGTACTGATATAGTCTGAGGGAGTTACAGGACATGGTTAGTACTAATATAGTCTGTGGGAGTTACAGGACATGGTTAGTACTGATATAGTCTGTGGGAGTTACAGGACATGGTTAGTACTAATATAGTCTGTGGGAGTTACAGGACATGGTTAGTACTGTTATAGTCTGAGGGAGTTACAGGACATGGTTAGTACTGATATAGTCTGTGGGAGTTACAGGACATGGTGAGTACTGATATGAACTGTGGGAGTTACAGTATATGGTTAGTACTGATATAGTCTGAGGGAGTTACAGGACATGGTTAGTACTGATATAGTCTGAGGGAGTTACAGGACATGGTTAGTACTGATATAAACTGTGGGAGTTACAGGACATGGTTAGTACTGATATAGTCTGAGGGAGTTACAGGACATGGTTAGTACTGATATAGTCTGAGGGAGTTACAGGACATGGTTAGTACTGATATAGTCTGAGGGAGTTACAGGACATGGTTAGTACTGTTATAGTCTGATGGAGTTACAGGGCATGGTTAGTACTGTTATAGTCTGAGGGAGTTACAGGACATGGTTAGTACTGATATAGTCTGAGGGAGTTACAGGACATGGTTAGTACTGATATAGTCTGAGGGAGTTACAGGACATGGTTAGTACTGTTATAGTCTGTGGGAGTTACAGGACATGGTTAGTACTGATACCGACTGTGGGAGCTACAGGACATGGTTAGTACTGATATAGTCGGTGGGAGTTACAGGACATGGTTAGTACTGATATAGTCTGAGGGAGTTACAGGACATGGTTTGTACTGATATAGTCTGTGGGAGTTACAGGACATGGTTAGTACTGATATAGTCTGTGGGAGTTACAGGACATGGTTAGTACTGATATAGTCTGTGGGAGTTACAGGACATGGTTAGTACTGATATAGTCTGAGGGAGTTACAGGACATGGTTAGTACTGATATAGTCTGAGGGAGTTACATGACATGGTTAGTACTGATATAGTCTGAGGGGGTTACAGGACATGGTTAGTACTGATATAGTCTGTGGTAGTTACAGGACATGGTTAGTACTGATACCGACTGTGGGAGCTACAGGACATGGTTAGTACTGATATAGTCTGAGGGAGTTACAGGACATGGTTTGTACTGATATAGTCTGAGGGAGTTACAGGACATGGTTAGTACTGATATAGTCTGATGGAGTTACAGGACATGGTTAGTACTGATATAGTCTGTGGGAGTTACAGGACATGGTTAGTACTGATATAGTCTGATGGAGTTACAGGACATGGTTAGTACTGATATAGTCTGTGGGAGTTACAGGACATGGTTAGTACTGATATAGACTGAGGGAGTTGCAGGACATGGTTAGTACTGATACAGACTGTGGGAGCTACAGGACATGGTTAGTACTGATACCGACTGAGGGAAGTACAGGACATGGTTAGTACTGATACAGACTGTGGGAGCTACAGGATATGGTTAGTACTGTTACCGACTGAGGGAGGTACATGACATGGTTAGTACTGATACAGACTGTGGGAGGTACAGGACATGGTTAGTACTGATACAGACTGTGGGAGCTACAGGACATGGTTAGTACTGATACAGACTGTGGGAGTTACAGGACATGGTTAGTACTGATACATACTGTGGGAGCTAAAGGACATGGTTAGTACTGATATAGACTGAGGGAGGTACAGGACATGGTTAGTACTGATACAGAATGTGGGAGCGACAGGATATGGTTAGTACTGATACCGACTGAGGGAGGTACAGGACATGGTTAGTACTGATACCGACTGAGGGAGTTACAGGACATGGATAGTACTGATACAGACTGAGGGAGGTACAGGACATGGTTAGTACTGATACAGAATGAGGGAGTTACAGGACATGGTTAGTACTGATACCGACTGAGGGAGGTACAGGACATGGTTAGTACTGATACAGACTGAGGGAGTTACAGGACATGGTTAGTACTGATACAGACTGAGGGAGGTACAGGACATGGTTAGTACTGATACAGACTGTGGGAGCTACAGGACATGGTTAGTACTGATACCGACTGAGGGAATTACAGGACATGGTTAGTACTGATACAGACTGTGGGAGCTACAGGATATGGTTAGTACTGATACCGACTGAGGGAGGTACAGGACATGGTTAGTACTGATACAGACTGTGGGAGTTACAGGACATGGTTAGTACTGATACAGACTGTGGGAGCTACAGGACATGGTTAGTACTGATACAGACTGTGCGAGTTACAGGACATGGTTAGTACTGATATAGTCTGTGGGAGCTACAGGACATGGTTAGTACTGATATAGACTGAGGGAGGTACAGGACATTGTTAGTACTGATACAGACTGTGGGAGCTACAGGATATGGTTAGTACTGATACCGACTGAGGGAGGTACAGGACATGGTTAGTACTGATACCGACTGAGGGAGTTACAGGACATGGTTAGTACTGATACAGACTGAGGGAGGTACAGGACATGGTTAGTACTGATACAGAATGAGGGAGTTACAGGACATGGTTAGTACTGATACAGACTGAGGGAGGTACAGGACATGGTTAGTACTGATACAGACTGAGGGAGTTACAGGACATGGTTAGTACTGATACAGACTGAGGGAGGTACAGGACATGGTTATTACCGATATAGACTGTGGTAGTAACAAGACATGGTTAGTACTGATACAGACTGTGGGAGTTACAGGACATGGTTAGTACTGATACCGACTGAGGGAGGTACAGGACATGGTTATTACCGATATAGACTGTGGTAGTTACAGGACATGGTTAGTACTGATATAGACTGTGGGAATTACAGGACATGGTTATTACCGATATAGACTGTGGGAGTTACAGGACTTGGTTAGTACTGATATAGACTGTGAGAGTTATAGGACATGGTTAGTACCGACATAGACTGTGGGAGTTACAGGACATGGTTAGTACTGATATAGACTGTGAGAGTTACAGGACATGGTTAGTATCCATATTAACTTTGGGACCTACAAATCAATACCTGATTAGTATCGATACTAACTGAGCTACAAAAGGATACATTAATACTATCTATACTAACTATGTGAGTTAAAAAAATGGATACATGATTATGACGTCAAAGTGTCACAATGACAAACAAAATAAACACACAATTCAAACTGAGCATGCCCCCCCCCCACACACACTCATGCTAGAGCAGGGGCGGCAACATTAGTTTGACTAAGATCTCGCGCCACAAATAGGTAATAATTTTCGATATGATAATAATATGTTTAACATTTTAGACATATTTGTATTTCTTTCGAAATAGTATATGAAGCTAGAAATTGGTACTTTTCAGACTTCTACTTTTCCTTTTTAGGTGTATGGAACTCTTCTATCTTTGCCACAGCGTCCGTTTCTCGTGGCAGCGACTTCGGTTTGGTGTCGACGACGGCTGTAGGTTGGTCAGCGTGCTGCCTAGACCTCTTTTCATTGACTCTGGTCGTTTGGCGGTGGCGGCAACAGACGTTTGTTGACCCGTCGCAGAGGAAGCGATGACTATGAATTAGCCGCTCACCGAAATTTGGAATCGAACTCCGAGTATTTAGAACAAGTGCACATTCAGCGCCCTAGAGCGATGTTACTCGAGCGCCCTCTGCGGTGTTTAGGTCAATAAATATATTATAACTAACAGATTCAAGTAAATTGAATTTAATCGTGATTTGTGTGGCTCACACAATTTAGCCAATCTCAAGTTCACGGTCTGGAGTTCAATCCCCATCAACGCCCAGTCCAGCAAAACCACCACCAGATGGAGTGAACCGTTAGGCGGAAAACATTGGCACAAAGAAGCTTTCAGACAACTCCTGCGACGCCACTGGTGCCAAGTTGTATCATGCACATGATGACCCCTTGGGTGATCTAACCGCGTGGATTTTCTGCGTAGGGAAACAGATCACACGCCTAAAAGAACAATCACGGGCTTGGCAGCTTTTGTAACAAACGGAGGCCAGCAAAAAAGAACAAAAAAAACCAAACTTTACCGATGAGTCATTTAATGGTCTCTCTTTGCAATCATTTAGTAATTTATTCACTATGACATAAATCAAAATCTTATAATTGTTGCGATTTGCTGAGTGACCAGTAAAATAAGTTTGGTTCTCTTTATAAAATATTTAAAATAGACCAGTCCCTCGCGAAAATTCGCTTCTTGTCTTGTATAAAGTGGTCAACCTTAAATGGTTTGAAACATCACTGCGATTAAAGACTACTGAAACTGACGATACAGAGCTTCGGTCACAAGTGGACAAATGACATGAACATTGGCCTAAAGTTTTAGAACGTTCGATGAGCATCACTCAATATTGAGCTGAACAAAAATATATTATGGCATTTAGAGGAAAATCAGACACATGATTGAAACCGCACGATGGGAATTGTTTAGGTCTTGTTGAGCTATCTACGGCGAGTTGTGTCTAAAGAAATTCCCGTTCACTTTTGTGTAAACTATTTTCGGAACGAAGTCTTCAATTCGTCATGCAATGCTGTTACAGAAATTAATATTAACGGAGCTGAATCAGCCAAATATTTCAGCCGTATTTGGGACTGCACATCAGATATTATTATTAGTCTCCTGGTGCAGCTGTTATTTACTATAATATTTTCAGATGTAGAATACGTGGTAGGATTATTGTCTATACTGTCCTCAGTAGGCTGATTGTTCATACTGTTCTCAGTAGGCTGATTGTTCATACTGTCCTCAGTAGGCTGATTGTTCATACTGTCCTCAGTAGGCTGATTGTTCATACTGTCCTCAGTAGGCTGATTGTTCATACTGTCCTCAGTAGGCTGATTGTTCATACTGTCCACGGTAGGCTAATTGTTCATGCTGCCCACGGTAGGCTAATTGTTCATACTGTCCACAGTAGGCTAATTGTTCTTGCTGCCCATGGTAGGCTAATTGTTCATACTGTCCACGGTAGGCTAATTGTTCATACTGTCCACGGTAGGCTAATTGATCATACTGTACACGGTAGGCTAATTGCTCATACTGTCCACGGTAGGCTAATTGTTCATACTGTCCACGGTAGGCTAATTGTTCATACTGTCCACAGTAGGCTAATTGCTCATACTGTCCACGGTAGGCTAATTTTTCATACTGTCCACGGTAGTCTAATTGTTCATACTGCTCACAGAAGACTAATTGTTCATACTGTCCGCAGGGCTAATTGTTCATACTGCCCGCGGTAGGCTAATTGTTCATACTGTCCACGGTAGGCTAATTGTTCATACTGTCCACTGTAGGCTAATTGTTCATACTGTCCACGGTAGGCTAATTGTTCATACTGTCCACGGTAATCTAATTGTTCATACTGCTCACGGAAGGCTAATTATTAATGCTGCTCACGGAAGGCTAATTTTTTATACTGAATAATTACTAGTTAAGAAAACCAATTTTATTGTTCATTGTTTGTTTTTAAAAAACAACCTAGGTAATGAACTTATTACCTAACCCTTAGTTTTTTCCTAGCAAATCTTTTTATGATTATACTTAAAATGGGCGCCAAAGTTAAGCTTGCCCGGGGCGCCATAACCGCAGGGGCGCCATAACCGCAGGGACGGCTTGGGAAGGCGTTTTTAAAATATTTTTTTAATTAAAAAAAAAACAACAACAACCAAAACCAAAATAAAAACATTTGAATGGTAAGTTTATGGCTGATTGGTGAACAATGCATGTTAATCAAACATCTTATTGGTGAACAATGAGTCTTATTCAAACATCTGATTGGTGAACAATGCATCTTATTCAAACATCTGATTGGTCAACAATGTGTCTTATTTAAACATCTGATTGGTGAACAATGCATCTTATTTCAACATCTGATTGGTCAACAATTTGTCTTATTTAAACATCTGATTGGTGAACAATGCATCTTATTTAAACATCTGATTGGTCAACAATGTGTCTTATTTCAACATCTGATTGGTCAACAATGTGTCTTATTTAAACATCTGATTGGTGAACAATGCTTCTTATTTAAACATCTGATTGGTGAACAATGCGTCTTATTTAAACATCTGATTGGTGAACAATGTGTCTCATTCAAACATCTGATTGGCGAAAAATGTGTCTCATTCAAACATCTGATTGGTGAAAAATGCGTCTTATTCAAACATCTGGAGTTTAATCACCAGCTAATGCCATTTTTTTCTTCTTTGCAATATTAATTTTGATACCAAGAGCAATTAAAATAATTGCAACATATCTCATTATTCCTTAGAAATTAGGAATAATTTAAAAATGCCTACAAGGCATGTGGTCCTGACAATATCAAGCCACGAGTGCTAAAAGAATTGGCCGAAGAAATCGCTCCTGCATTAACAATCCTCTTCCAATCGTCGCTATTCACAGGCAAAGTTCCAACTGACTGGAGAACAGCGTATGTCACTCCGATCTACAAAAAAGGAGAACATTACGACCCAGCCAATTACCGCCCTGTATCCCTCACTAGCGTAGTATGTAAACTATTGGAACACATAATCGTAAGCGCGGTCATGAATCACCTGGAGAGAAATAATATACTCAATGACTGTCAGCATGGCTTTCGAGTCAACAGATCATGCGAGACCCAACTCCTTGAATTTGCTGAAGAGTTGACGACCAACTTGGAGAACAGCAAGCAGACTGATGTGCTTGTGCTGGACTTTTCAAAAGCGTTTGACCGTGTCAACCATAGCTTGCTATTACACAAACTGCATAGATATGGGATCCAAGGCACTACCAAAACATGGATCTCTAGCTTCCTCAGCGACCGATGCCAGGCAGTAGTGGTAGATGGCAAAACCTCCTCCTTTGTCGGTGTTAAGTCAGGGGTCCCCCAGGGCTCAGTGCTAGGCCCTTGTTTGTTCCTAGCATATATCAATGATCTGCCCGAGAAGCTGACCTCTCAAGCAAGACTGTTCGCAGACGACACGGCGGTATATAGGACAATGGTCAACAGCTCTGACCAGAGCCAGCTTCAACAAGACCTCAATCGGTTAGCTGAGTGGGAGATAAGCTGGGACATGGAATTTCATCCCGTCAAGTTCCAAACCCTGTCAGTCTCCAGAAGCAGGTTCCCTCTAAACCACTCTTACGAACTGCATGACCATATTCTTGAGCCAGTTTCCTCCGTTAAGTACTTGGGTGTTACCATCCAAAGAGAGGTCCGCTGGGACGAGCACATTAACAGTGTGTGCAACCGGGCAAACAAGACCCTGGGGTTCCTAAGGCGCAATCTGAAGATCGGCAACTCAAGCGTGAAAGAAAAAGCCTATAAAGCCTTTGTCCGACCTATTTTAGAGTATGCTTCTACAGTCTGGGACCCATTTACCCAGAAAAGCATCGACGGGTTGGAGGCGGTCCAGCGACGGGCAGCACGCTTTGTCATGAACCGCTACAGAAGCACCTCGAGTGTTGGCAGCATGCTGGAAACACTGGGCTGGTCGACATTGGAAGAACGATGACGACTATCCAGGCTCACCATGTTGTACAAGATAACAAATGGGCTGGTTCACTGCTCCGGAATCAAACAGAAACTCGTTCATCTTCCCCCCAGACTGCGACGAAGTCACGACAAACAGTTCCGGCTGGTAAAAACAAGAACAAAGTACAGAAGTTCCTCATTCCTGCCGAAGACAATAGGGGACTGGAACAAGCTTCCAAAAGCAACAGTTGAGGCGGCTACACTCGATACATTTGTGTCTATTGCCTCCTGTATTCCAACCCCCAGTTCATAACACCACTGCTGAGTCGCCCTTGCAACCTGTGAAGTATCCCATTGAAACCCATGGACAGTAACATCGCAAACCCCTCTGAAACATAGGAGCCAGAATGATCAATTCATTGATCGTGGGCCCTTAAAATAAAGAAGAAGAAGAAGAAAATAATAATTTTTTACATTTAATTGATCTAAATCAATCATGAATTTAAAAAAAAAAATTAGAGTGCTTAACAACGGTGTTTCCAAACTTTTTCTCTGTGACAGAGGAGAAAAAGCTATCCACATATCATGACAGAAGAGGGAAAATTATCCACATATCATGACAGAGGAGAGAAAGTTATCCACATATCATGACAGAGGAGGGAAAATTATCCATATATCATGACAGAGGAGGGAAAATTATCCATATATCATGACAGAGGAGAGAAAGTTATCCACATATCATGAACGAGCACTGCGTAGTTCATTGATCCTTCTTATTTTTCGGAAACTCTACCTTTGTGCGACTGTGCGGACCACCATTTGAGAACACTTACCATAACCCCAGGACTACCACTTTGAGAACACTTACCATAAACACCGGCCTACCACTTTGAGAAGCAATGACTTCATACACAAAATATTGTGTTTGGGATAACAGACGTGTACCGGAAAATGTAAAACATGCCTAAAATGTCAAGTATGCCTAAAAATGTAAAACGTGCCTAAAATGTCAAGTATGCCTAAAATGTAAAAACATGCCTAAAATGTCAAGTATGCCTAAAATGTCAAGTATGCCTAAAATGTAAAACATGCTTAAAATGTCAAGTATGCCTAAAATGTAAAACATGCTTAAAATGTCAAGTATGCCTAAAATGTAAAACATGCTTAAAATGTCAAGTATGCCTAAAATGCAAAGAATGCCTAAAATGTCAAGCGCACACCGGAGCCCTCTTACCTTTTTCCGATCTATTTTATCAATGAGATTCAAGTCGACATGTTCGGAGATGCCCCCGTGTACCACAAGGACACTCTGGTCAATGACGGTGGCAAGGGGTAGGTAACTAAAGACTTCATTGTACATCTTGATCAACTTGGCGGCGCTGTCCTGTGGTGGTTGAGGGGAAGGGGGACAGAACAAGAGCATTAGACATGACATTAGAAAACAAGAAGGCAAGCTATGACATTAGAGAACAAGAAGACAAGCTATGACATTAGAGAACAAGAAGACAAGCCATGACATTAGAGAACAAGAAGACAAGCCATGACATTAGAGAACAAGAAGATAAGCCATGACATTAGAGAACAAGAAGATAAGCCATGATATTAGAGACCAAGAAGACAAGCCATGACATTAGAGAACAAGAAAAAGCTATGACATTAGAGAACAAGAAAAAGCTATGACATTAGAGAACAAGAAAAAGCTATGACATTAGAGAACAAGAAAAAGCTATGACATTAGAGAAAATGAAGACCAGCCATGACATTAGAGAACAAGAAAACCAGCCATGACATTAGAAACATGTCTTTTAGATGACCGCAGTAAAAATGTTTTACATTACTGCCAAACAGCGATAACAACTACAAGAAGCACAAACAAACAAAAAGACCAGAGACGACAACAGAGACGACAACTGAGACGCCAACAGAGACGACAACAAAGACGCCAACATAGACGCCAACAGAGAAGACAACGGAGACGCCAACAGAGACGACAACAGAGACACCAAGAGAGAAGCCAACAAAGACGCAACAAAGACGCCACCATCCCCCAAGGAGCTTTCCCTCACCTTATACTTGCGCATAACTTCTTTGGTAAAACCATACCTGTTGGATAGAGAGAAAATTCAGACTAATATATACCAAAGCCGTTGGTGCGTTTACAAAATTAAGACGGTAGAGGAGAGCACACTAAGACGACACAGAGATCTTAGAGGCTGTCCCCATCCTGAATCAGCTGACTGGAGCAATTATGAGCGTACCATACTGACTACTCATTCTGACCGTACCATAATGATCGTACCATAATGATCGTACCATAATGATCGTACCATAATGATCGTACCATAATGATCGTACCGTAATGATCGTACCATAATGATCGTACCATAATGATCGTACCATAATGATCGTACCATAATGATCGTACCACACAGGTTGTTCACCCATGGTATTCTAACAAGGCCCCGCAGGTTGTTCCCCCATGGAGTTCTGACAAGGCCCCATAGTATGTTCACGCATGGAGTTCTAACAGGGCCCTACAGATTGTTCACCCATGGAAATCTAACAAGGCCCCACAGATAGTTCAATCATGGAATTCTAAGAAGGCCCCACAGATAGTTCAATCATGGAATTCTAACAAGGCCCCACAGATAGTTCAATCATGGAATTCTAAGAAGGCCCCACAGATAGTTCAATCATGGAATTCTAACAAGGCCCCACAGATAGTTCACCCATGGAGTTCGGACGTTAGAGTGAAGAAATGCTCAAACACTTCACAAGATGACAATAACGGTTAAAGAGCGAACAAGGCGTGGTACCTAACATTCATAGAGTGATCCTCGTGATTTCCTCTGTTCAGATACACCTTACTGAACGAATCCAACATAAAAACCAGAAGGAGGGTAAACACTTCTACACTGTGAGGACCCCTGTCGACGAAATCTCCATTAAAGATGTAAGGGTTCTCATGCGATGGAAGTCCGTTCTGTGGACGGGAAAGAAAGATGCGGCGTCTTAAAGTTAATACTTGACCTAAAAGGAAAACAAAATGTCGTTGTAGGGATGGCAGCCGCGTGTCATGTCAGCAGGAAATGACAGTCTCATGGCAGCCGCGTGTCATGTCAGCAGGAAATGACAGTCTCATGGCAGCCGCGTGTCATGTCAGCAGGAAATGACAGTCTCATGGCAGCAGCGTGTCATGTCAGCAGGAAATAACAGTCTCATGGCAGCCGCGTGTCATGTCAGCAGGAAATGACAATCTCATGGCAGCGCGTGTCATGTCAGCAGGAAATAACAATCTCATGACAGCCGCGTGTCATGTCAGCAGGAAATAACAATCTCATGACAGCCGCGTGTCATGTCAGCAGGAAATAACAATCTCATGACAGCCGCGTGTCATGTCAGCAGGAAATAACAATCTCATGACAGCCGCGTGTCATGTCAGCAGGAAATAACAATCTCATGACAGCCGCGTGTCATGTCAGCAGGAAATAACAATCTCATGACAGCCGCGTGTCATGTCTGCAGGAAATAACAATCTCATGACAGCCGCGTGTCATGTCTGCAGGAAATAACAATCTCATGACAGCCGCGTGTCATGTCAGCAGGAAATAACAATCTCATGACAGCCGCGTGTCATGTCTGCAGGAAATAACAATCTCATGACAGCCGCGTGTCATGTCTGCAGGAAATAACAATCTCATGACAGCCGCGTGTCATGTCTGCAGGAAATAACAATCTCATGACAGCCGCGTGTCATGTCTGCAGGAAATAACAATCTCATGACAGCCGCGTGTCATGTCTGCAGGAAATAACAATCTCATGACAGCCGCGTGTCATGTCTGCAGGAAATAACAATCTCATGACAGCCGCGTGTCATGTCTGCAGGAAATAACAATCTCATGACAGCCGCGTGTCATGTCTGCAGGAAATAACAATCTCATGACAGCCGCGTGTCATGTCTGCAGGAAATAACAATCTCATGACAGCCGCGTGTCATGTCTGCAGGAAATAACAATCTCATGACAGCCGCGTGTCATGTCTGCAGGAAATAACAATCTCATGACAGCCGCGTGTCATGTCTGCAGGAAATAACAATCTCATGACAGCCGCGTGTCATGTCTGCAGGAAATAACAATCTCATGACAGCCGCGTGTCATGTCTGCAGGAAATAACAATCTCATGACAGCCGCGTGTCATGTCTGCAGGAAATAACAATCTCATGACAGCCGCGTGTCATGTCTGCAGGAAATAACAATCTCATGACAGCCGCGTGTCATGTCTGCAGGAAATAACAATCTCATGACATTTTGCAGGTAAAAAAAAAGGGGGAGGGGTATCCGTTTGAAAGAAAGACAAAAAAAACAACAAACCAACAAACAAAAAATGTGTTTTGTTTCGAGGCAAAATCTTTGATAAAATCATTGTGATTGTTTCCATTTGTTGTTTGTGAGTGAGTCGATCAATCAGAACAAATCCAAACAATGGATCACAACCACATTTGACAAGGTCATTTCTCCTGACCTGCAGATGATACCTGTGAAGTTTGGTCATAATCCCATTCTAGCGAAAAGCTATAATTTGAAAACAAATCGTAAAATGTAGAGGGCGTAAAGAGAAAAAAAAAATGTTCTTAAATGACTTCGAGGGAATTTCAAGTTAAATTATTTGGCTTTTTTTTTAAATAAGCCTTTATTCAGAATGGTGCGCTTTCTAACATCTTTTAAAGGAAGGGGTCGGTGCAATGTTGTTGGTGCACCCATTTTAAATAAAGCTTTATTCTATGTGCATTCCAAAAAAAACCAAAAAAACAACATTTGAATAATCACATTGTTTAGCGGCGTGCATAAAGGGGCGCTTTGGAGTTGTCGCTCTCACGTCGAAAATCAATCACGACCACTTTAAACACTTGCTTGGTGCTAGGGCTGAATCTGTCTGTAGGGGCGCAGATGGCTTATCAGACCAACTCTGTCTGTGGGTGCGCAGATTGCTCATCAGACCGACTCTGTATGTGGGTGCGCAGATGGCTGATCAGGCCAACTCTGTCTGTGGATTCGTAGATGAGCTCATCACGCTGATTTTTTCTGTGGGTGCGCAGATGGCTAACCAGGCCGACTCTGTCGGTGGGTGCGCAGATGGCTGATCAGGCCGATTCTGGCACGAAATTTTCATGTGCAGAATGTGCAGAGGATGGATGGGTCAACTCCAAGTACAGAAATAACTCGGGGAGTTTCTGGCTTGCCAACTATATAAAAATATTAATTTTAAGGGACAAAATTATGCTACAAACTGAATTTATGTTTAGTAAGTAGCACCCTTTTATTAAAATAACTTTTAACCTTATATTTTGTCAATATTTATTTCTGATCGGTAAAGGAAGACAGTTTTAAAATGTGTCCCCATGATAAATCATGCACCAAAGTTTAACTCTCTTTGATCAAGTATTTTAGTAAATCTTTGATCAAGCCTTTGAGCAAACCTTTGATTAAAGTCTTTGAGCAAACATTTAATCCTTTGAGCAAGGCTTTGATCCAGTCTTTAAGCAAACATTTTATCAAATCTTTGTGCAAACCTTTGATCAAATCTTGGAGCAAACCTTTGATCAAGTCTTTGAGCAAACATTTGATCAAGTCTTGGGGCAAACTTTTGATCAAGTCTTGGAGCAAATCTTTGCCGTGGTTTAATTTAAAAGCCAAACAAGACGTGCGATCAAATGCTTTTAAGAATGAGATTGACTGAGACCTTATGTAATATTAGAACAGGTCATTTATTAGAGATTGACTGACCTTATGTAATGTTAGAACAGGTCATTTTTTTAGAGATTGACTGACCTTATGTAATGTTAGAATAGGTCATTTATTAGAGATGGGCTGACCTTATGTAATGTTAGAACAGGTCAATTATTAGAGACTGACTGACCTTATATAATGTTAGAACATGTCATTTATTAGAGATTGATTTACCTTATGTAATGTTAGAACAGGTCATTTTTTAGAGATTGACTGACCTTATGTAATGTTAAAACATGTCATTTATTAGCGATTGAATGACCTTATGTAATGTTAGAACATGTCATTTATTAGAGATGGGCTTACCTTATGTAATGTTAGAACATGCCATTTATTAGAGATTGACTGACTTGATGTAATGTTAGAACAGGTCATTTTTTAGAGATTGACTGACCTTATGTAATGTTAGAACAGGTCATTTATTAGAGATTGACTGACCTTATGTAATGTTAGAACAGGTCATTTTTTTAGAGATTGACTGACCTTATGTAATGTTAGAACATGTCATTTATTAGAGATGGGCTTACCTTATGTAATGTTAGAACATGCCATTTATTAGAGATTGCCTGACCTTATGTAAGATGATAAACAGGTCGTTGAGTTGTCCGTGGATGTCGCCGCAGACGGTGACCTGCTTGGCTGTTGCCGTAGAGACACGATGGATGTTGGGCAGCTTCATCAGGTGCACTCTGGAGTGGTGCAGTAACTCTAATAGGTATTTGGGGTGGATTACCTGTCGGGTGAGAGGTGCGGGGGTGGGGGTCGTAGGGGATTCGTCAGAGACAGAGAGAAATGAATGGGGCAAAATTATACTATTGAATTTTATAACCAAATTTTACGACTTTTGTGTTAGCGGTTCCTACTTATTTGCTTGTAAAAATTATTTATAATGAATCTATTGCGACTAGTCACCAAACAAATATGAATCTATTGCAACTAGTCACCAAACAATTATGAATCTATTGCAACTAGTCACCAAACAAATATGAATCTATTGCAACTAGTCACCAAACAAATATGAATCTATTGCAACTAGTCACCAAACAAATATGAATCTATTGCAACTAGTCACCAAACAAATATGAATCTATTGCAACTCGTCACCAAACAATTATGAATCTATTGCAACTAGTGACCAAACAAATATGAATCTATTGCAACTAGTGACCAAACAAATATGAATCTATTGCAACTAGTCACCAAACAATTATGAATCTATTGCAACTAGTCACCAAACAATTATGAATCTATTGCAACTAGTCACCAAACAATTATGAATCTATTGCAACTAGTCACCAAACAAATATGAATCTATTGCAACTAGTCACCAAACAATTATGAATCTATTGCAACTAGTCACCAAACAAATATGAATCTATTGCAACTCGTCACCAAACAATTATGAATCTATTGCAACTAGTCAGCAAACAATTATGAATATATTGCAACTAGTCAGCAAACAAATATGAATCTATTGCAACTAGTCACCAAACAAATATGAATCTATTGCAACTAGTCAGCAAACAATTATGAATCTATTGCAACTAGTCAGCAAACAATTATGAATCTATTGCAACTAGTCACCAAACAAATATGAATCTATTGCAACTAGTCACCAAACAATTATGAATCTATTGCAACTAGTCACCAAACAAATATGAATCTATTGCAACTAGTCACCAAACAAATATGAATCTATAGCAACTAGTCACCAAACAAATATGAATCTATTGCAACTCGTCACCAAACAATTATGAATATATAGCAACTAGTCACCGAAGAATTATGAATCTATTGCAACTAGTCACCAAACAATTATGAATCTATTGCAACTAGTCAGCAAACAATTATGAATCTATTGCAACTAGTCACCAAACAAATATGAATCTATTGCAACTCGTCACCAAACAATTATGAATATATAGCAACTAGTCACCGAACAATTATGAATCTATTGCAACTAGTCAGCAAACAATTATGAATCTATTGCAACTAGTCAGCAAACAAATATGAATCTATTGCAACTAGTCACCAAACAATTATGAATCTATTGCAACTAGTCAGCAAACAATTATGAATCTATTGCAACTAGTCAGCAAACAATTATGAATCTATTGCAACTAGTCAGCAAACAATTATGAATCTATTGCAACTAGTCACCAAACAATTATGAATCTATTGCAACTAGTCACCAAACAAATATGAATCTATTGCAACTAGTCACCAAACAATTATGAATCTATTGCAACTAGTCACCAAACAAATATGAATCTATTGCAACTAGTCACCAAACAAATATGAATCTATTGCAACTCGTCACCAAACAATTATGAATATATAGCAACTAGTCACCGAAGAATTATGAATCTATTGCAACTAGTCACCAAACAATTATGAATCTATTGCAACTAGTCAGCAAACAATTATGAATCTATTGCAACTAGTCACCAAACAAATATGAATCTATTGCAACTCGTCACCAAACAATTATGAATATATAGCAACTAGTCACCGAACAATTATGATTCTATAGCAACTAGTTACCAAACAATTATGAATCTATTGCAACTAGTCACCAAACAAATATGAATCTATTGCAACTAGTCACCAAACAAATATGAATCTATTGCAACTAGTCACCAAACAATTATGAATCTATTGCAACTAGTCACCAAACAATTATGAATCTATTGCAACTAGTCACCAAACAAATATGAATCTATTGCAACTAGTCACCAAACAATTATGAATCTATTGCAACTAGTCACCAAACAAATATGAATCTATTGCAACTAGTCACCAAACAAATATGAATCTATTGCAACTCGTCACCAAACAATTATGAATATATAGCAACTAGTTACAAAACAATTAGGAATCTATTGCAACTAGTCACAAAACAATTATGAATCTATTGCAACTAGTCACCAAACAATTATGAATCTATAGCAACTAGTCACCAAACAATTATGAATCTATTGCAACTAGTCACCAAACAATTATGAATCTATAGCAACTAGTCACCAAACAATTAGGAATCAATTGCAACTAGTCACCAAACAATTATGAATCTATTGCAACTACTCACCAAATATTTTAAACTTAAATTTAAAAAAAAATCAGGCGTGTTTCTTTGATAGTCAATTCGATTGATCTGACCTTGTCACTTTCGAAGGCTTGTACCAGGGCCTTGCTAGTGTAACGTGATCTGACCTTGTCCCCTTTGAAGACATGTACCAGGGCCTTGCTAGTGTAACGTGATCTGACCTTGTCCCCTTTGAAGACCTATACTACTGTCTTGCCAATGTGACGTGATCTTACCTTGTCACTTTTGAAGGCCTGCATCAGTGCCTTGACCTGCGATTGTGTAATGGGAAACTTAAGGACGGGGCCGTCGTAAGCAGGCGGTATGGACATCCGACTCGCGTCAGCCACCAGTTTGACGATGTCCGTCTCCCTATCGCGGTCTATGCCGGCTGGGGATCAGACAGGATCATTAGGGATTTAAGCAGACGGCAGACATTTACAACTGCAATGTATGGACATGAAGAATATGAAGATGTAGAATGTAAGACATATCAGATGTAATAAGCCCGGGATGAAGAATGTAAGACATTTAAAACTTAATAAGACTAGGATGTAGAATGTAAGACATTTAAGACGTAGTAAGACATTTAAGAAATAGTAAGGCCAGGATGTAGACTGTAGAATTTAAGACATGTAAGACATAGTAAGGCCAAGATGTAGACTGTAGGACACTTAAGACATAGTAAGGCAATATGTAGAATGTAATACATTTTAAGACTTAGGCCATGCATTGATTGTAATGTATTTATTTATTTCTCTTACAATGTTACATATGTTTATCATATTCATTTTTGGCAAAATACGAATGACGTCACAACAGCCACTTACTGATGTGTTTTTTATCATCACCCTCTCGAAGAGCTTTCAAAATGGCGCTCTGCTGACCATCAGATGAAAATTGCTCGACCATGGTATTGAAAAAGTTGTATAGCTAAAAAAGACAGTAATGGAGTCAGAGAGTCAAAACGTCCCACAAGGTCAGTGACTCAAGTTGACATTCGTACAAGATCAGTGACTCAAGTTAACATTTGTACAAGATCAGTGACTCAAGTTGACATTTGAACAAGATCAGTGGGTCAAGTTGAAATTTGTACAAGATTATTGGCTCAAGTTGACACATGCACAAGATCAGTGGCTCGAGTTGACATTTGTACAAGACCAGTGGCTCAAGTTGACATTTGTACAAGATCAGTGGCTCAATTTGACATTTGTACAAGACCAGTGGCTCAAGTTGACCTTTGTACATAATCAGTGGCAAAAGAGGACAGGTGTACAAGATGCGTGTCAGATGTGTACAGGCGTACACGATCAGTGATAGAAGTGTGCAGCAGTAGGCAATTGTACAAGTTTAGTGGCTGAATTTGTAGAGGGATAATCATCAAGAAAACAAAAACATAAGTGACCCCCCCCCCTTATAGTAAGATTATTTTTCAATGTGAGCACCCCCACCCAAAAATAGAGTAATAATTACATAAAAAATCCCCCCCTCCCCCACCCCGGGTTTGTGTTTTACCACGCATTTCACGTTTGCAATAATAAAACTTAATTTGAAATCTAAAATGAAACAACAAAGATTGAATTGCGCGTGTTCTCATTCCACCGTGGTCACAAGAGGATGGTGCGCTTTTTCAGCAATCCCGACATGCTTGAGCGCATTGTGCCACGCCCCCCCTCCCCCCCCCCAAACAATGATGAGCACGAGTTACTGTGTCAGGTATGTGTTAGTGCGTCAGCCGAGCTTCGGTGATGGCTCACCTTGAACTGGTCCTGCTCACCAGATTTGAGCTCATTGTGCCACGCCCCCCCTCCCCCCCCCCAAACAATGATGAGCACGAGTTACTGTGTCAGGTATGTGTTAGTGCGTCAGCCGAGCTTCGGTGATGGCTCACCTTGAACTGGTCCTGCTCACCAGAGTACTCGATAGATTGAAAGATGGACCAGGTCGCTCTCCGTCTCGCTTCCAGTCGGGCGTTGGTCTTGCGGTACCAGCGCTGGATGAGAATGGCGGCCTTGATGGCTGGAATGAGAAATAGGTCAAAATAAGGTGAAGGTTAGCAGGGGGTGATGGTCAGATAATAGTGTACCTGGAGAGATCACCGACCCTGGTGTAGAACAATGTCGTTAACAAAGTCGGGCCCCATGACTAGAGAGTTCGGGGATCATTGGTGCCCTTGCGGAATCCTTCCGATGTGATCGCCCCTCTATAGCGGTGGGTGATTTCGTAACGGATGGGTGTTCCTTGCATGGCCCCCCTTGCAGCTCAAGACGCGGGCCGACGGCGTGGTCGAGGGGGCTACTCGAGGTAGGACTAGTGAGCGTTAGGTCTCCCCCTTGTTTTCCTTGAGAAGAATATTGGCAATCGTAGACATTTAATAAACTGTGACCAAACTTAACGTGAGAGTTGTTTGGTTGTAACGGGATCAGTCTTCTCCCCATAGTTTTTACACAACTCTGAACCAACATTTCTTTGATTTCGCAAGAGAGCTGTTATTATATAAACAGCTTAGTCTTGTCATATATTTATAATCCTTTAGAATTTAGAAGTTTGAAAGTTCCCGTTACGAATTCCGAAATATATAAAATATTAACTGCAACTAAGTAGAAAGAACGAGGTGAAAAGGCAACCAATAGAAAGGGAACTACCATATACGTATCAGATATCCAGGTGGCAGTCTGACTGGACATGACCCCAGAAATTAGGCGGGTAGATTGGACTCATCGACTTCAGATGTTGGGTCATCTGAGATCAAAACAAACGTTAACAATAAAGCTTCCGCTTTACCTCTAGGCTCAAGGCCACGGAAAAAAAATAAAAATTTCCGACTTAAAGATCCGGAGATGATAGCCGGATATGGCATTCAAGCAAACGTTGCATGGCTCTCACGTTGTCGATCTGCGCACAAAATGGAGAATCCGATGCCTTGGACAACAGATGAATCTCCATACAGAAACCTCAACTGGGCTTCGTAGTTTGGCCAGAAATGAAACTCAAGCGAGGCGACAACACCGTCTTCTGGAGATGGAGTAATGCCCCGCGCAGTTCAGATTTTGAGTCGGTCTTTAAGTCAGACTGCCACGAATTGAATGAAAGATTTTTGATCTCCTTTTATTTCACCTGACTTGGGTGGCTCTTGTTTGTTTGTCGTGGTTGGGTTTAAGAAAGTCAATATTTTATTCACTAGGTTCCCTTGAGAGTTGCCATTCCACTAACAGCTAAGTCTGGTTGTATATTTTGGTGTATACGTTTTGACTACGGTACCCAAATTAATCACCTTTTTACTCTAAATCATCTGGTGAATAAAACACTGCACAAAATATTGGTGCACAGTTGGAAATGAAAGATTGCACTCTTCAAACTTCCTTCAGATAATATATGTCCATTGAACAGCGTTGCATTCGCAGACTATCCAATGTGTCCCATCTGCTAGAATTGTCGAAGCATACGTTTTTAAAATGACGCATTTGTGAAAGATGTCGAGATGATACATTAGCTATTTATAGATCACATGGTTTCAATCCATTAACTACTCCGTAAATCTTTTTTGTTGTCATAGGAGGTACTGAAAAAAAGGTGGCGGTTTTTTTTTTTTTTTTTTTTTTTTTCGTTTCGATTTTACAAATATATTTTTTTTTTAAAAAAAATCATTCGAAAAACAATTCACAAACGAAAAAACAACAACAAAGTTTGCCCAGAAAATAGTAGTTTTCTTATCTTCTTGTTTTGAATTCATCGGATATACGCGATTCTGATGATTCTAGAATGCAACGCTCGCTTTAAGTATGACTCGTAAATGTGACTCTGAAGTTTGGCGTGTAAATCTGGCTTTGAAATTTTACTTGTAAATATGGCTCTGAAATTTTACTTGTACATGTGGCTCTGAAAGGTGGCGTCTAAATGTGGCTCTGAAATTTGGCTTGCAAATGTGGCTTTGAAATTTGGATTGTAAATGTAGCTCTAAAATTTGGCGTGCAAATTTTGCTCATACATGAGGCTCCTCGGGCATAACAGGTCTCAGATTCCAGCGGTAGTTAAAACAAAACGAAATATTGGAAAATCTTGCAGGTCAGATCATCATGTAGTTAAAGTGATATTTAGGTCATGACAGTCAAACTTTAATAGATGTCAACATAAGGGATCGAGCAGGGCTGGCAAACTACGGCCCTGGCCCACGGGGTTATTTTCCCCGCTGAGATTATAAAACTTTTAAAGCGACAAACATAATAATTTGAACAGCGTATTGATAAGTATGAATGAAACAAAACTGTTCAAGATGGAGATTGTAGACAAATCCAGTGCTCATTAATTTTAGGAATGGACACAGTTGAACAGCTTTGAAAACAGATGGTCATTCATCTATTGTTGAACAAAATGTACAAGGCTGTCCCAAGTGTTAGCTGTAAGATTGTTCCAAGTGTTAGCTGTAAGGCTGTCCCAAGTGTTAGCTGTAAGGCTGTCCTAAGTGTTAGCTGTAAGGCTGTCCTAAGTGTTAGCTGTAAGGCTGTCCTAAGTGTTAGCTGTAAGGCTGTCCCAAGTGTTAGCTGTAAGGTTGTCCCAAGTGTTCGCTGTAAGGCTGTCCCAAGTGTTAGCTGTAAGGCTGTCCCAAGTGTTAGCTGTAAGGTTGTCCCAAGTGTTAGCTGTAAGGCTGTCCCAAGTGTTAGCTGTAAGGCTGTCCCAAGTGTTAGCGGCATACCATTCTGAGTGTTAACTGTTAAGCTGCTCCACATGTTAGCTGTTCTAAGCTTTTGTTTCGTCATTGCATTATTCAAAAAGAACCACTGTGTGAAAAAGATGTGGATTGATCGTGTTAAGCTCATTTCTGACACAACGTGAATAGGAAGGTTTTATCGCGAGATTTTAAACGTAACACTGACATTGTTGTTATAGCCTGTGTCGTGACCTAATGGTAAGCAACACTGACATTGTTGTTATAGCATATGTCATGACCTAATGGTAAGTAACACTGACATGCTTGTTATAGCCTGTGTCGTGACCTAATGGTATGTAACACTGACATTGTTGTTATAGCCTGTGTCGTGACCTAATGGTAAGTAACACTGACATTGTTGGTATAGCCTGTGTCGTGACCTAATGGTAAGTAACACTGACATTGTTGTTATATCCTATGTCGTGACCTAATGGTAAGTAACACTGACATGGTTGTTATAGCCTGTGTTGTGACCTAATGGTAAGTAACACTGACATTGTTGTTATAGCCTGTGTCTTGACCTAGTTTAACGTAACACTGACATTGATGTTATAGCCTGTGTTTTGACCTAGTTTAACGTAACACTGACATTGTTGTTATAGCCTGTGTCTTGACCTAGTTTAACGTAAAACTGGCATTGTTGTTATACCCTGTATCTTGACCTAGTTTAACGTACCACTGACATTGTTGTTATAGCCTGTGTCTTGACCTAGTTAACGAACCATTGAAACGGTTGTTATAGCTAGTCTCTCTTGACCTAGTTTAACGAAACACTGACATTGTTGTTATATCATCTTATACATATATTAAATGTTAATAAATATATAGGAATGTAACCATATATACAGCACTATATATAAGAATGAGCTAGGCCAGTGGTCGGCAAACTCATTGGTCAAATGAGCCAGAAGTAAACAGCATGCCCATTAAAATGTTTGTTAAAAGCCAACAAAAGATAAATAATGGGCTGGTCCACTGTTCCAGTATTAAACAGAAACTCGTCCCTCTCCCCCATAGACAGCGACGAGGCCATGACAGGCAATTCAGGCTCATACCAGCAAGAAGCCAGTACTGGAGAAAAAGAAGAAGAAATTTCTTTTCAAGAACCTGTCAAGAACCATGTTTTTCGGAGTCAAAACCGATTTGTGGCCAGCTGGCCGAGCCGCACTCGGGGCGAGAAAGAGCCGCATGCGGCTCGCCAGCTGTGGTTTGCTGACCACTGAGCTAGGCTGACCGAAGCGATTTAAATTATTATTTCACGGAAATCGAATAAATTTAAATGCGCAAAAAAAATAAAATATATCCACTTTAATTCTGGTAAATGTTTGAGCATAGTAATTATATATTATAATAACATTTAAAATAATTAATGAACTATTTTAAACATTTTATCCGAGTTTAAAAGTTATGGAAAAAAATATGATGCAAGAATTACATCGTAATCACATTTAGCAGGAAAATGAAAACATCATTTTTAATGCGTTGTTAATATTGCGAAATAAAATAAAAATTAATTTGTTATAGCTAAACGCAAATGACGTCATGGCGTGGATTGCCTATATTAGCCAAAGCTGTAAGTTTTTTTGATTTAATAACCGCGCGCGACAAAACTGATACTGTATTTTCCCTTTCTTAAAATTAAAATTAATTAATACAATTTATTGCTTTTTAAATTGTTGATAAAATATAAAATTCGTTTACTTTGTCGTTTTAACATTTAAAATGTTTTTATTTTTTTTTTATTCCAAAAATATACTTTTATTAAATTTAAATAACGTAATAAATGCTTAATATTTAAATCTACTTTTAATAAGAAACTTCCGTTTATGTCAATCATTTAGGAAAAAGCCAAAGCCAAATAACATTCATTAATGCACTAATAACTCATCCAAACCATGTATGTTCGCTTACGTAAGGGGCTACAACCCCGTGGATGATTTTTATTTTAAAAAAAATTAAAATCGGGGGGATTTGGAGGGGAGGGGAGGTGTCGATACTTACATTTTGCCCAAGACAGAACAAGAGACGACTCGGAATAAAGGAATGCGTTTGATAAATAATTAACCTTCTTAGGTACAAACATATCAGGCATAGGATGTGTTCATAGCTAAGATGTGTTCATATCTAAGTAGACACCCAGGTTTCGCACTGTTTGATCAAACTCTAGAAGACTCACCTTGCCAAGCAAGTTAATCGCATTTTCCACAGTTAGTCTCTGGCGTGAGTTTTAAATAAACTTTATTATTATTATTATGATTATTCATTTTTACGTGGATGACAATATCTTTATACCCAATGATATTACAGTTGTAAAAATGGATGTTACATTCTCTTTTTACAAATAAACATGTTTATCAATTAAGAAAATTAATGACGTCAAAAAATCCGAATCATTTTATACACGTGAAAATTAAATTTTGAAAATAGAGATGGGTTAAGATTTTCGTTAAAAAAATATTTAAACAGATTATATTTTTTGTTCTTTATTTTGTGAAAAGTAAAGTGGGTGTATGTTGTTATGAGATGAATAATATTTCCGTAGAAGAAAGTCACCGACGGCTGTTACAGACGTTACAAACTGTTCAGAGATTCAGAGACGTTTTTTGTTTTACAATTTTTCCGATCATACAGAAAACAAAGGCAAAAGTTTGGTTAAACTTTTCATGACGATATCAGTGTATCGAATTCCGTCAATTAAAAAAAAAAAATGATTTAAAATGGTATAATAAGAGTTTTTGTTTTAAATTTAAGATTAGTTTTCACAATTTTTAGAAGGAAAAAAAAATAGCTTAGTGGCACGAAAGTGGTAGTGTAAGCCAAACATTTTACAATTTAAACACACATGCCATCTTAAGTATTTCTCTAGCGTAGAAATCAGCCGAACCATATGTGGCAATTGGACCATTTACTTGTTTCCAAGGGAAATATAAAAACAAATCTCTAAAACTATTGCATCCCCGCGAAGCACTGAACAGAGGTAAACACGGGACCACATCAGATGTTTCCAACACGGCACTCATTTCTTGCACCAACACACCAGAGAGAGTGGAGAATGGCAACAACTGAACTAAGAGCTTCGGTTCGATATTACCGCGTGGAAGAAATCAAATAATCTCTTATTAATGATCCTTAATCCCCCCCACCCCTCCCCCAAATTTATATTCTCAATTTTAGTTGTTTAAATTTTTTTATTCGTTAAGCTTGAAAGTACCCACTGCAGAATGACGTAGCACGCAGGTTTCAGTTTTGAACAACTTAACTTCCGTTTTCTAACACTAGACTAGAACGCCCCCTGCTGTAAACATTGAGATACTTACAAAAATATGGAGATTTTCGAAACCGTAATTTTTTTTTATTTCTAATTTTAATTGAAAGTGTCTGTTGTTTCTTATTTTGTATCGTCTGCCGAAGAAGGCGTGCAGCCGAAACGTCCGTTTCATTGTCCTGTCGTTTCATTTCAAACCTAACCATAAAATCTTGTTCTACTCTTCACACATGGACAACGGTTTGAGCGCAGTACCTCATAGATGATGTTACATTCCAACACGCTTCCTTAGTGAGTGAAATCTAGGTTGAATTATATGTTTATTTAGTGAGTGGACTCTAATTTGCACTTGGTGTTTTTTAAGAGACAGATATTTTTTCTCTCTTATTTAACATTCATGTGTTTCGGTTGACCTACTCAGGCGGCGCTGTCGCGGTACATCCGTTATTTTGCTATAATCACAGGTGAGTATTAGCCCTACCTGTGGACGCTTTTCTTTTTGGGCCTGGGGAGCTGCGCAAATAATTTGCAAACATTGACATCATTGACGTCCATGAGTCCGGCTTATGAAGTGTGCCGCCGACAGGTTCGTGAAAACGAGCTCTGTCCGGCTCCGACTCCGGCTCTATGGCGGATAAAGACAGATAAACGCAACTAAATGACAGTCTATTTCAGGACAGTCTATTTCATGACAGTCTATGTAATGACAGTCTATTTAATGACAGTCTATTTAGTGAAGTCTTTTTAATGGCTGTCTATTTAATGAAGTCTTTTTTAATGTCAGTCTATTTAATGACAGTATATTTAGTGGCAGTCTATTTCATGACAGTCTTTTTAGTGTCAGTCTATTTAGTGTCAGTCTATTTAGTGACTGTCTATTTAATGACAGTCTATGTAATGACAGTTTATTTAGTGACAGTCTTATTTGCGGGTCTCACATTTTTGTGGCCAAATGTTTTTAATAGGTTGCAGTTGTTCAAAAGTTGCGACTTTAAAATTTTTTTTCACGTTAAGGGGGAAATCTCAAAATGGTATCGATTACGAGGCTCCTAATTTTTGACTCCGACTCCGTAGCCCTGTGCCTGTTAGATTATCTGTTAGATTATCTTTTGGACCAGCTGTGTCATAATAGGGTAGATTATCTGTTAGAATATATGTAAGCTTGTCTGTTAGTTTATATGTGAGAATATCTGGGAGAAAATTTGTTAAATTAGCGGTCATATTCTCTGTTCGATTATTTGTTAGAATCTGATAGATTGATGGTCTGACACAGGCCTGCACATCTCAAAATGTAAGGTGGCCCGTAATACTCTATGAAAACCATGTGCAGCCCGAAAGAAAATAGAGCGGTGGGAAAGCTATTAAGAAAACTATAAAAATAAAGAATATTTCGTTACTTCGCGGGCCGCAAAGGGGGTGCATGTGGCCCGCATGTGGCCCGCGGGTCTGGTCTGACACATGCATTGCTGCATGTATGATTTTGTGATGTGGCCATGTTACCGAGGGACTACTATAAATGAAACAAATATATTATAACACATTTAGTGAGTCCATAAAATTTGGCCTATTCAATGAATTACTTCTGATGCTTTAGGTGCGTCTGGTAATTATATTCATACAACACATAATGTCAGGCTCGTTTAAATATATATATATATATATGTATATATATATATATATATATATATATATATATATATATATATATAATATTATATATATATAAATATATATATAATTATATTTTAAATAACAATAAATATACGATTATAGTATCAAATGAATGGGTCTATGGCTGTATGGACGTCTTTGACAAAATGAATTATTGTATAACAAATTGATACAGTTCTCAGGCGTCATTTATAATAGGTAACTTGACAACAGTATGCTGAGAAAAGAAGTCATGACATTTGTGGTAGCCTTCTTGATCTTAGCCCCTAATTCAAAACTTAACATCAAACATTTTGAACTTTGTAAATCCACCAAATTGACCTCTTAATAAGACTAACTAATCAGATGAGAGGAGGACAGACGGATATAAATAGTAACATTAGAAACCAGACTTTTGAAAACGGGAATCAATTCAAATACCTAGGATCTTTATTAAACGAAGAAATGGATGACTAACAGAAAGAATATCGGCCGGAAACAGGGCATACCTCAGTCAGTAGTCAGAAAATGCTCAAAAGTAAAAAGACATTACAAGTTACAAGAAAAAAAAAGAAAACCACATATATAAAACTGTAATCAGACCAGTTGTAACATACGCAAGTGAAACTTGGACCTTAACGAAAACGGCAGAAAACCTATCATGGGCAAGAAAAGATCTCCGGAAAATATATGGACCAACAAAGGATGAATATGGATGGAGAATACGAACCAAGCAGGAATTATACAGTCTATATCAGGATCTCACGATAGTACAAGAAACACAAAAGGGTAGGCTACGCTGGGCGGGACTCTCAGAATACATGCCGAGTGACAGAGGAGTGAAGAGGGTGCATCACCAAATGCCAAGTGACAGAGGAGTGAAGAGGGTGCATCATCAAATGCCAAATGACAGGGTAGTGAAGAGGGTGCATCACCAAATGCCAAG
Source organism: Lymnaea stagnalis (assembly GCA_964033795.1). Taxonomy (NCBI): domain Eukaryota; kingdom Metazoa; phylum Mollusca; class Gastropoda; family Lymnaeidae; genus Lymnaea; species Lymnaea stagnalis. The sequence continues at coordinate 379,149 of CAXITT010000409.1, read as the reverse complement.
TGACAGAGGAGTGAAGAGGTATGCATCACCAAATGCCAAGTGACAGAGGAGTGAAGAGGGTGCATCACCAAATGCCAAGTGACAGAGGAGTGAAGAGGGTGCATCACCAAATGCCAAATGACAGAGGAGTGAAGAGGGTGCATCACCAAATGCCAAATGACAGAGGAGTGAAGAGGGTGCATCACCAAATGCCAAATGACAGAGGAGTGAAGAGGGTGCACCACCAAATGCCAAATGACAGGGGAGTGAAGAGGGTGCACCACCAAATGCCAAATGACAGAGGAGTGAAGAAGGTGCACCACCAAATGCCAAATGACAGAGGAATGAAGAGGCTACACCACCAAATGCCAAATGACAGAGGAGTGAAGAGGGTGCACCACCAAATGCCAAATGACAGAGGAGTGAAGAGGGTGCACCACCAAATGCCAAATGACAGAGGAGTGAAGAGGCTGCACCACCAAATGCCAAATGACAGAGGAGTGAAGAGGCTGCACCACCAAAACCCCAGAGGAAAACGGCTCAACGGCAGACCTATGCTTAGATGGATGGGTGGATGGGTGGATGGATGGGTGAATGGATGGATGGATGGATGGATGGAGGGATGTATCGATGGATAGATGGATGGAGGGATGGATGTATTGATGGATGGAGGGATGGATGGATGGGTGTATGGATGGATAGGTGGTTGAGTGGATTGATGGATGGGTGATGTGGAAACAGATGTACAGCACCTGGGAATCCATGGATGAAAAAGAAAAGCATCACTTAGGTCTAAGTGGAAGGAAGTGGTGAGACAGGCCAAAGCCTTACATGAGCTGTAGCGTTGCAGGGATCGATGGAATTAATTCCAGCTTCTGCCTCATCTAGCGGCAAGTCGATTGAAATGATTTTAAATTCCATTTCACCGTTTTGAAAGCTTGCAGAACACACCGACACGTGATTTTAAATTAAAATAAACAAATAATAAAATTTAAAAAATATATATAAAGGATAGCACTCCCAAAGCTTTGGAGTGGATGAAATTCTCAGACATTTTGTGTCTGAATCCGCTCCCCGAGGGTCTGAACACCCCCTTACTCGTAATCGGATAATTGTACCTTTCCGCAGCCATTGGCGCCACTTGACGTGAGAGCTCGTTAAATCTGTATTATTAATGAATCCTATACTATAGGATAAGCACAAACAATCAATACTAAATTTTAAATGCAATCAAATAAGCGAAATTCATGTCCCTGCATTAGTTTACAATTTTTTCAGATACCGCAAATTTTAATTTTTCTGGTACCGCAAATTTACATTTTTATGTTATCGCAAATTGTAATTTCTTCTGGTACCGCAAATCTTCATTGATCTGCTGTTTCATTGCGATAGGCCAAACCATCAATGCTACAACATTCATAATTGAAAATAACACTTGCCCTAGTCATGAATATTAAACCTTCCCCCCCTCCCCAAAAAAAAAAAAAAAGATATAAAGTCCATTACAAATAATAGATAAAAATAAAAAAATTCAAAAAATACAAACAGCTTTTCTTTCTAGTGCAAAGCAAGTGGTTTAGATTTTATGCACGTGCCACTCTCGTTCGGTCGAGTGAGTCTTCCTCTATGACCCGTAAGGTCACATCTGATGTGATGATGCAGAGCCATGGCTCCGGTCGGTGGGGTCGGGGGGTTGGGGTGGCGAGTGATGTGGGTATCAGATCAGGGGATTACAAAAACAACAACACCCTACCATCACCCCCCCCCTCCTCTCCTGTTTTTCACTTACAACCATCCCCGGTCTGAACTGTGGGATTTCGGGATCGGATGGGGGAAGGTGTTGGGTCAGGTTATTTCGACCCTTATTTCCTGATCAATGGCCATCAAGCAGTGGTTCAAGTCTACTTTTTAGTTTTACGGCCGAGTAAAGAGGTAAGTCACTACACTCTCGTTGGGGGAAGATTTTTTTTTTTTAATAATAAAAATTCGTGTTTTGCTGATAATTTCCAGATTAAAATTCTCATGATAAAAAGTAGAAATTACAAAGAATAAAAAAAAAAAACTTTCTTAGACAAGTACACACGCACTAAAAAGAAGAACATTTTTGCTTAACACTTCTTAAAATGAATTACGCCAAGAAAGTCTGTGCAGAATACATCCATAGATAATAGAAAGCCGAAGAAGTATTTAATTAAAAAAACAACAACATTTAATTGAAATCCTTTGTCTTCATAGAATGCTTTTATACCCCCCTGAAAGCTTTTAAGAATAAATATTTGTTATTTTGCCTATGCGATTTCGGCGAAGCAGACGAACTTTCTTCCTCCAAATTAAATTATCGGCTTAAAGAGCGAATACACGGTATAATTAAAAATCAGCCAAACATATCAGAATATGCATTTAGAAATAAATTTTGTGTTATTAATAGTTGTTTGGTTTATTTTCAAGCTCATAATAAGACACTAGGCACAGATATATACAAACTCAATAATTCCCCTCGATCCCCCCCCCCATCCCCTTTTTCCAAACAGTTACGTCCTTGTTACCTAGTGTAATCAACAAGTCCGATTACTCACTTTTCTCAGTTTTTCCCATGGCTACCTTCTTGCTGCTCGAAGTTCCACAGCCCATAGATAAGCAGCAGCGGGAGCAGCAGCAGCGGCGACAGCGAGACTGAGAAGCTTGTGCCTTTTTGATCTCTCTCTCGGAAAGAAGATCCTTGGGAAAGTCATCGCTCACCTTCTTCGACCCACTGAAAACAGAGCGTGATGCAATCAGTGAACAAACAAGTGAACAAAAAAGTGAAGAAACAAGTGAACACACTAGAACAGGCCTGCACAATACACGGCCATGAGTATGGCCATTATCATACGAGCGAATATGTATAATTCATTTTGGTTTACTTCCTAACTCGATGTACGAAATGCGTCTCCAAACTGGAACACGTGTTGACTATTTCGAGATAAGACTTCGCCCATCTTAAGGATTTGTTATCCAACGTACCTCGTTGTGACATAGTCTATTAATAAATGTCTTATTTTATAGTTCATTGTGTAATTGTGTTTGGGAAGATCCTTTGCCCATCGTCGGCACTAGCCGTACACGCGTGCGCCTACAGGGGTAAAGACGACTAAGGTTGCCGACACATTGGATGCATCTGTTTAAAGCTCATATCCTCTTCAATGCCTAAATCTGAATTCGTTGTACTTGGAAAGGGATGTGTCAGCTCATGACTATTGGAAACGTTGGTTGCTGTTAGAGACCATCCGAAAGTGATTTTCTGATTTCGGCCAAAACCGAAACCAGACCGAAAGTTAAAAATGATTTTCGGCCGAAACCGAAGCCGCAACCAAAAGCTTAACAGCAAGACGTCGAGCAATAATGAATATCGGTTTACCTCCGATAGACAGGGTGACAATCTGACATCTGATAAAAGACCGAAGGTCTCAATCACTTTCGGCCGAAACAGAAAGTAAACCGAAACTGAAATTTTCTGTTTCGGCCGAAACCGAAAATAAACCGAAAGTTAACTGGTCTGTCAGTGTCGAAACCGAAACTACACAGAAAGTGATCAAATGACAACTTTCGGCGCCGAAGTCGAAATTCGGTCGGTCTCTAGAAGCTGACTTCCTTTTTCTTAAATCCTTTCACATATAGCCTGGTTGACATATTGCCATAGTTCAAGAAATCCCATCACTTTAGCAGCTGGCTTGAGGATCATGTCACCGAAGCCGGAACCCAATGAATCCACCCAGTACCCATCCGGAAGAACAATCCATAGCTCCACACCAATGGGACCGCGTGCTGACATGACTTTACACCCACGATAGACACGCCTCTGGGAAGTCCACACACATCACAACGTACAAGGGAAAGGCTGTTCCACAACATACAAGGGAAAGGCTGTGCTACAACGTATAAGGGAAAGGCTGCTCCACAACGTACAAGGGAAAGGCTGCTCCACAACGTACAAGGGAAAGGCTGCTCCACAACGTACAAGGGAAAGGCTGTTCCACAACGTACAAGGGAAAGGCTGTTCCACAACGTACAAGGGAAAGGCTGTTCCACAACGTACAAGGGAAAGGCTGTTCCAAAACGTACAAGGGAAAGGCTGCTCCACAACGTACAAGGGAAAGGCTGTTCCACAACGTACAAGGGAAAGGCTGTTCTACAACGTACAAGGGAAAGGCTGTTCCACAACGTACAAGGGAAAGGCTGCTCTAAAACGTACAAGGGAAAGGCTGTTCCACAACGTACAAGGGAAAGGCTGTTCCACAACGTACAAGGGAAAGGCTGCTCCACAACGTACAAAGGAAAGGCTGTTCCACAACGTACAAGGGAAAGGCTGTTCCACAACGTACAAGGGAAAGGCTGTTCCACAACGTACAAGGGAAAGGCTGTTCCACAACGTACAAGGGAAAGGCTGTTCTACAAAGTACAAGGGAAAGGCTGTTCCACAACGTACAAGGGAAAGGCTGCTCCACAACGTACAAGGGAAAGGCTGTTCGACAACGTACAAGGGAAAGGCTGTTCCACAACGTACAAGGGAAAGGCTGTTCGACAACGTACAAGGGAAAGGCTGTTCCACAACGTACAAGGCAAAAGGCTGTTCCACAACGTACTGCTGTAACGTAAACGTTCGTTACCACCCAGAGAAGCCACGCCCTGAGAGGACTGGAGGACCCACCTCCAACATTGAAGTGACCCCCCTAAATTGTTTGATCAAGCCAGAACATCAAAATTATTTTATGTTGATTACGTTACGCCTTAACGGTGTGATCATCTAAAAGCAATCGACTGTTATGATGAATTTTGGGCATCTAGGGAGGCCAATATCCATAAAACCTAGATATTAAACACTATTCAAAGGGTTCTCACATCCTTAACTATTGTAACTGCCATTTAAATCCAGGGACATAATTCAGTTCATTTAATTTCATGAAATTTTGTTATGAATTCTTTTGATGTATATGGATAAATGAATAGGTTTAAATTTATCTCCCTTACTGAGTGAATTTGATCAAACATACAGCCCCTAGCCATGAGCAGATGTGAAAGTCATACGAGAGTTATCCACATACCAAACCTATAGAAGGCATTTCGCCACACCCTCGCCTGGAGACATGTCAACAAAGAAAGAGAAATAACTCAACCATTTCCACAGACGGCTCATTCATTGCAAATAGTGATTGCCACAGACGGCTCATTCATTGCAAATAGTGATTGCCAAAGACGGCTAATTCATGGCAAATAGTGATTGCCACAGACGTCTCATTCATTGCAAATAGTGATTGTCACAGACGACTCATAAATTGCAAATAGTGATTGCCACAGACGACTCATTCATTGCAAATAGTGATTGTCACAGACGACTCATAAATTGCAAATAGTGATTGCCACAGACGACTCATTCATTGCAAATAGTGATTGTCACAGACGACTCATAAATTGCAAATAGTGATTGCCACAGACGTCTCATTCATTGCAAATAGTGATTGTCACAGACGACTCATAAATTGCAAATAGTGATTGCCACAGACGACTCATTCATTGCAAATAGTGATTGTCACAGACGACTCATAAAATGCAAATAGTGATTGCCACAGACGACTCATTCATTGCAAATAGTGATTGCCACAGACGACTCATTCATTGCAAATAGTAGAACAAGGTATGTGGAAGCTTCAAATAGAAAGACAGGACAATAAAAATAGAAAGTTTCGGCCAAGAGCCTGCTTCAGCAGATATGACAAAAGAAGAAACAACACTTAACATTGAGTGAAGCCCAATCAAGGTCATGTGGGGAGTTATGCGAGAGGCCCTAAGTCTCTGTCAGCATCGGTCAGCATCTGTCAGTCTCTGTCAGCATCTGTCAGTCTTTATCAGGCTCTGTCAGCATCTGTTAGGCTCTGGTAGCTTCAGAGTCATGATTGGGATTTTTAAATTATGTTAATTTGAAGACATGCACGGATCAGCACACAGGATCAACAAGAATAGAGCATGCAAGGAAAACAGGATTAACAAGAACAGAACATGCATGGCACACATGATTCACAAGAACAGAACATACAAGGAACGCAGAATTCATAGGAACAGAACATGCATGATGAGTCTGTTTATTTAATTGTTCTCTCTTAAGTTGCTCTGACGCTTACAATCAAATCTCAAATCCCAACTTTTCCTACTTCTGACTCGGAATGGATTCGATAGCGCACTCACCCCGGGGCTGTCTTAACACCATCGGGAAACCTAGGTAAAGTAATGCACTGAGGCCCCCCTATTTCTCTCTAACTATTCAAGTAATGCACTGAGGCCCCCTATTCACCTCTAACCTATTCAAGTAATGCACTGAGGCCCCCCTATTCACCTCTAACCTATCCAAGTAATGCACTGAGGCCCCCTATTCACCTCTAACCTATTCAAGTAATGCACTGAGGCCCCCCTATTCACCTCTAACCTATTAAAGTAATGCACTGAGGCCCCCTATTCACCCCTAACCTATTCAAGTAATGCACTGAGGCAACCCTATTCACCTCTAACCTATTAGGTAAATGCACTGAGGCCCCCCTATGCCCCTCTAACCTATTCAAGTAATGCATTGAGCCCCCCTATTCACCTCTAACCTATTCAAGTAATGCACTGAGGCCCCCTATTCACCTCTAACCTATTAAAGTAATGCACTGAGGCCCCCTATTCACCCCTAACCTATTCAAGTAATGCACTGAGGCCCCCCTATTCACCTCTAACCTATTCAAGTAATGCATTGAGGCCCCCTGTTCACCTCTAACCTATTCAAGTAATGCACCGAGGCCCCCTATTCACCTCTAACCTATTCAAGTAATGCATTGAGGCCCCCTATTCACCTCTAACCTATTCAAGTAATGCACTGAGGCCCCCCTATTCACCTCTAACCTATCCAAGTAATGCACTGAGGCCCCCTATTCACCTCTAACCTATTCAGGTAAATGCACTGAGGCCCCCCTATTCACCTCTAACCTATTCAAGTAATGCACTGAGGCACCCTATTCACCTCTAACCTATTCAAGTAATGCACTGAGGCCCCCTATTTCTCTCTAACGTATTCAAGTAATGCACTGAGGACCCCTTTTCCTGTTTAACCATTCAAATAGTAATGCACTTAGGCCCCCAAATCATCTCTAACACTAAATTATAGCCTTTATAGTTTTGATAGTGAGAACACCAATCACCCACCCTTAGACAGTTTTTTAAAAAAAGATCAAAGTTCTCAAAGTCTATTCATTAAATGTACACCAAATCAAGAACCGTGCCTACCACAGTGGCATAATATAGCTCGGAGTCCATTAGGGTAACATCGCCATTTTGTAAAGCAAGGTTAGGCTTTTCTATTTCTCGTGGCAAAAGATCGCTGTCACCAAAGTACACTTCCGTTTCATCTTTTAAAGCAATGGCGCCTGCCAAACAGATGCATAAAGACACCAACTTTTTGTGTGATTATAATGGCAAAAGATTGTGCTTATCAAAGTTCTAATATGCTATGAATTTTGAAACATTGCAACATGCACATACACTTATTTTACACATCTATACTATGCTTGTTTAATAAAAATGGTTTTTACACACATTTCGACAAAAAAATTAATGGATCTGATGGGAAGAAAATGGGACGTACTTTTAAAGTAATGGGCAAACATGCAAACATTTGCACATCTTGAGCTGCGCATCACAAAACTAAAGCTAAAAAAAAAAAAATCATATAAAAAAAATAGTGCACTTGTTGCCGCGTCGAAGAGTTATTCAGTTTTAGATGTTTGCAGAAGTGTTACGTCTGATTCTGTGTCTGCTATCCCGCGTCTTGTCTGCTACAATGTTTCTCTGTGCCCCCCCCCCAACACCCGTCCCCACGCAATCATAGACATTCAAATAATTGCACTTGTCACTTCCAAGGAAAAAAGAATACAGTTCCTCCCACCGCTCTAAAGCCTCCTTATTCCCATCCTAACCTCGCGCCCTTACCCCACGCCCTAACCTCCGCCCCAAGCCACTAGGTGTGATACTGATAAAAGCGCCCTCCACACGTCTGCAATGGCCAGGAGGAGTAATTGAAGTTATCGCCCCCATTACCACCCAGTTGTCCAGGAATTAGGTCACCTGTCAATCATCGCTAGCGAAAGACCCCACCCCCACCACACAACAAACAACCACCCAAACCCCCAACCGCTCATAAAATTAGGCCTTCAAGGTAACACACATATGATGGATAGCCCTCGTGGATAGAATGATGGATCGCAATGGAAAGATAGCAATGGTGGATACCTTGAGCAGCAGGTCATTTTCAGTAAAAGATATTATTATATCATTCCAACTTCCTGGAATTCTTATGTGTTAAACGTATCAATATACACAGTCATTTATCAATGTACGTACTCATGTATCAATGTACACACTCATGTATCAATAATTCCAAGAACATGCCTTGACGTGGTGGATGGCCATGCTGGCATCAGGACCAGGCCAACAGATTCAAGGCATGCATGTTTGTTTGTGTGTCTTGACAATAAGTTACTGACCCGTCAGTGTTCAACAAAACTGCTATAAAATTATGCAAATTCAAATTTGCACCCGTAATTGGTGCAAAGGGAGGCGTTAGGAAGGGAGGCCCAATTCATGTCCTTATTGCTGATAAGGGAGGCCCAATTCATGTCCTTATTGCTGATAAGGGAGGCCCAATTCATGTCCTTATTGCTGATAAGGAAGGCCGAATTCATGCCCAGAATTGCTGATAGGGGAGGCACAATTCATGCCCATCTTTGCTAATAAAGGAGGCCCAATTCATGCCCATCATTGCTGATAAGGAGGCCAAAATTGTGCCAATCATTACTGATAATCGAGGCCCAGTTCAAGCCATTCATTGCTGGTAGGGGAGGCCCAATTCATGCTCCATCAATACTTTCATTTGGCACAGCTAGGGTCTGTCTATATATCAACACTTTCATTGTGTACAGCTAGGGTATGTCTATATATCAACACTTGCATTGTGCACAGCTAGTGTATGTCTATATATCAACACTTGCATTGTGCACAGCTAAGGTCTGTCTATATATCAACACTTTCACTGTGCACAGCTAGGGTCTGTTTATATATAAAAATTTCATTGCGCACTGCTAGGGTCTTTCTATATATCAACACTTTCATTGTGCACAGCGATGGTCTGTCTATATATCAACATTTGCGTTTTGCACAGTTAGGGTCTGTCTTGATATCAACACTTTCATTGTGCACATGTAGGGTCTATATATAACACTTGTATTGTGCACACCTAGGGTCTGTCTATATATCAACACTTTCATTGTGCACTGCTAGGGTCTATGCATAAGTCAGGTCTGCTTTCCTTTAACTATCTCCACGCTGTGTTGCTGACTGCTGTCACGGAACTACAAAGTCGCTTTCTCGGCTGAAGTGTTTGACTACAGAAGTTACACTTTCACTCTTCGAGGACCAGATGATCAGATCGATATTTGAAGATATAGATGGCCGTGTAAGATAATTGCTGAATTTACCGTGAAGTATGACATCAACACTGGGCGGAAATTACAGGCTTAGTTTGGACGGTAGGGATACACAAAATAATTGGTGTTTGTAAATGAGTCATAAAAACGAAGTTGGTGTTTATAAAATATGGCAAATCAAAAAGTTGATGTTCAAGAAATGTGTCACAAGCTAGAAAATGATGTTCAAGAAATGTGTCACAAGCTAGAAAATGATGTTCAAGAAATGTGTCACAAGCTTAAAAATGATGTTCAAGAAATGTGTCACAAGCTAGAAAATGATGTTCAAGAAATGTGTCACAAGCTTAAAAATGATGTTCAAGAAATGTGTCACAAGCTTAAAAATGATATTCAAGAAATGTGTCACAAATTAGAAGATGGTGTTCAAGAAACGTGTCACAAGCTGGAAGTTGATGTTCAAGAAATGTGTCAAAAGCTAGAAGTTGTTTTTCAAGAAATATTTCAAAAGCTAGAAGTTGATGTTTAAGAAATGTGTCACAAGCTAGAAGTGGATGTTCAAGAAATGTATCACAAGTTCAAAGTTGATGTTCAAGAAATGTGTCACAAGCTAGAGAATGATCTTTAAGAAATGTGTCACAAGATAGAAGTTAGTGTTCAAGAAATGTGTCACAAGCTAGAAGTTGATGCACACGAAATGTGTCACAAGCTGGAATTTGATGTTCAAGAAATGTGTCACAAGCTGGAAGTTGATGTTTAAGAAATATGTCACAAGCAAGAAGTTGATGTTCAAGAAATATTTCACAAGCTAGAAGTTGATGTTCAAAAAATGTCTCACAAGCTAGAAGTTTATGTTCAAGAAATGTGTCACAAGCTTAAAAATGATGTTCAAGAAATGTGTCACAAGCTTAAAAATGATATTCAAGAAATGTGTCACAAATTAGAAGATGGTGTTCAAGAAACGTGTCACAAGCTGGAAGTTGATGTTCAAGAAATGTGTCAAAAGCTAGAAGTTGTTTTTCAAGAAATATTTCAAAAGCTAGAAGTTGATGTTTAAGAAATGTGTCACAAGCTAGAAGTGGATGTTCAAGAAATGTATCACAAGTTCAAAGTTGATGTTCAAGAAATGTGTCACAAGCTAGAGAATGATCTTTAAGAAATGTGTCACAAGATAGAAGTTAGTGTTCAAGAAATGTGTCACAAGCTAGAAGTTGATGCACACGAAATGTGTCACAAGCTGGAATTTGATGTTCAAGAAATGTGTCACAAGCTGGAAGTTGATGTTTAAGAAATATGTCACAAGCAAGAAGTTGATGTTCAAGAAATATTTCACAAGCTAGAAGTTGATGTTCAAAAAATGTCTCACAAGCTAGAAGTTTATGTTAAAAAAATGTGTCACAAGCTAGAAAATGATGTTCAAGAAATGTGTCACAAGCTAGAAGTAAGTGTTCAAGAAATGTGTCAAAAGCTAGAAGATGATGCTCACGAAATGTGTCAAAAGCTGAATTTGAAGTTCAAGAAATGTGTCACAAGCTGGAAGTTGATGTTCACGAAATGTGTCACAAGCTGGAAGTTGATGTTCAAGAAATGTGTCACAAGTTCGAAGTTGATGTTCAAGAAATGTGTCACAAGCTAGAAGTTGATGATCAAGAAATGTGTCACAAGCTAGAAGTTGATGTTCAGGAAATGTGTTACAAGCTAGACGTTGATGTTCAAGAAATGTGTCACAAGCTAGAAGTTGATGATCAAGAAATGTGTCACAAGCTAGAAGTTGATGTTCAGGAAATGTGTTACAAGCTAGACGTTGATGTTCAAGAAATGTGTCACAAGCTAGTAGTTGATGTTCAAGAAATGTGTCACAATGTAGTAGTTGATGTTCAAGAAATGTGTCACAAGCTAGTAGTTGATGTTCAAGAAATGTGTCACAAGCTAGTAGTTGATGTTCAAGAAATGTGTCACAAGCTAGTAGTTGATGTTCAAGAAATGTGTCACAAGCTAGAAGTTGATGCACACGAAATGTGTCACAAGCTGGAATTTGATGTTTAAGAAATGTGTCACAAGCTTGTAGTTGATGTTCAAGAAATGTGTCACAAGCTAGAAGTTGGCCCACACAAATTACCTGTTGATGCATACCAAACCCCGCTAGAATTTTTTTTTTCCATTCAGGTTTGTGGGAACTATTTGTCATACTTTAAGATGTAGCACTGTAATACTTGCTACTGTAGAATCAGTCGTGTTAGAATAAGTACTGTGTAATAATTACATAGTGAGACATAGTACTGTAAGAATCAGAACTGCGAGATTTAGTACAGTAAGAATCAGTAGTGTGAGACTTAGTAGCGTCAGAATTAGTTCTGTATTGGTGATTCTGAACTTTACATGAACTGGGGTGACTTGTAAAATGTTTAATATTCCCCGAAATCTCACCCCTCAATCCTCACCCCTCAAAACTCACCCCTCAAACCTCACCCCTCAAACCTCACCCCTCAAACCTCACCCCCAATCCTCAATTCTCAAAACTCACCCCTCAAACATCACCCCTCAAACCTCACCCCTCAAACCTCACCTCTCAAACCCCACCCCTCAAACCTCATCCCTAAAACCTCACCTCTCAAACCTCACCCCTCAAACCTCACCCCTCAAACCTCACCCCTCCAACCTCACCTCTCAAACCTCACCCCTCCACCCTCACCCCTCAAACCTCACCCCTCAAACCTCACCCCTCAAACCTCACCCCTCAAACCTCACCCCTCAAACCTCACCCCTCAAACCTCATCCCTAAAACCTCACCTCTCAAACCTCACCTCTCAAACCTCATCCCTAAAACCTCACCTCTCAAACCTCACCGCTCAAACCTCATCCCTCACACATTACAAGTGTTGTACAAATATTGGTGCAGACGTGAGGAGGAGAAGTCAATGAAATCTGAGTCAGGCAGTTTAGCCAAGACATGAGACGCCGAGTCAGGCAGGTTAGCCAAGACAGGAGACGCTGAGTCAGGCAGTTTAGCCAAGACATGAGACGCCGAGTCAGGCAGGTTGGCCAAGACAGGAGACGTCGAGTCAGGCAGGTTAGCCAAGACAGGAGACGCCGAGTCAGGCAGGTTAGCCAAGACAGGAGACGCCGAGTCAGGCAGGTTAGCCAAGACAGGAGACGCCGAGTCAGGCAGGTTAGCCAAGACAGGAGACGCCGAGTCAGGCAGGTTAGCCAAGACAGGAGACGCTGAGTCAGGCAGGTTAGCCAAGACAGGAGACGCTTAGGCAAGTACAGAAATCGTGAATTATACGGTACTTGCTGGGGCAACACAATGACGTTGTATGTACTAGCTGGGGCAACACAATGACCTTGTATGTACTTGCTGGGGCAACACAATGACGTTGTATGGACTAGCTGGGGCAACACAATGACCTTGTATATACTTGCTTGGGCAACACAATGACGTTGTATGTACTTGCTGGGGCAACACAATGACGTTGTATGTACTAGCTGGGCAACAGCAACACAATGACCTTGTATGTACTTGCTGGGGCAACACAATGACCTTGTATGTACTAGCTGGGGCAACACAATGACCTTGTATGTACTTGCTGGGGCCACACAATGACGTTGTATATACTTGCTGGGGGCAACACAATGACGTTGTATGTACTAGCTGGGGCAACACAATGACGTCACATGTACTTGCTGGGGCAACACAATGACGTTGTATGTACTAGCTGGGGCAACACAATGACGTTGTATGTACTAGCTGGGCAACACAATGACGTCATATGTACTAGCTGAGGTAACACAATGACGTTGTATGGACTAGTTGGGGGTAACATAATGACCTTGTATGTGCTTGCTGGGGCAACACAATGACGTTGTATATACTTGCTGGGGCAACACAATGACGTTGTATGTACTAACTGGGGCAACACAATGACGTTGTATGTACTAGCTGGGCAACACAATGACGTCATATGTACTAGCTGTGGCATTACAATGACGTTGTATGTACTAGCTGGGGCAACACAATGACCTTGTATGTACTTGCTGGGGCAACACAATGACGTTGTATATACTTGCTGGGGCAACACAATGATGTTGTATTTATTAGCTGGGGCAACACAATGACGTTGTATGTACTAGCTGGGCAACACAATGACGTCACATGTACTAGCTGGGGCAACACAATGACGTTGTATGTACTAGCTGGGGTAACACACTGACGTAGTATTTACTAGCTGGGGCAACATAATGACGTCGTATTACTAGCTGGGGTAACACACTGACGTTGTATGTACTAGCTGGGATAACACAATGACGTTATATGTACCAGCTTGGGAAACACAATGACGTTGTATGTACTAGCTGAGGCAACACTATGACGTTGTATGTACTAGCTGGGGCAACTCAATAATTGCCTACTTATATGTAACACCCACCTTCGTACACATATGGTACGGACCTACTTACATGTAATACCCACCTACTTACATGTAATACCCACCTACTTACATGAATGTAATACCCACCTACTTAATGTAATACCCAACTACTTACATGTAATACCCCCTACTTACATGAATGTAATACCCACTTACTTAATGTAATACCAACCTACTTATATGTAACACCCACCTACTTAATGTAATAACCACCTACTTAATGTAATACTCACCTACTTAATGTAATACCCACCTACTTACATGTAATACCCACCTACTTACATGTAATACCCACCTACTTACATGTAATACCACTTACTTACATGAATGTAAAACCCACCTATTTAATGTAATACCCACCTACTTACATGTAATAATCACCTATTTTAAAGTAATACCCACCTACTTACATGTAATACCAACCAACTTAATGTAATACCCACCTACTTACATGTAATACCAACCAACTTAATGTAATACCCACCTACTTACATGTAATACCAACAAACTTAATGTAATATACACCTACTTACATGTAATACCAACCAACTTAATGTAATACCCACCTACTTCCTTGCTATACTCACCTTTCTACATATAATTCCAACCTTACTACATGTGTAACCTTACCGCTACATGTAATGCCCACAACCTACCTTCTGTATTCGGGTTAATTTATCGATCCAGTGGTACATAGACAACTTTTCACAAATCGATTTTGTTTGAGTTGCTCACTAACTGAACGAATTGGACGTCTGTTTATGTTCTCACTGGACCGTAATGTCAGTTTATTGGGGAAAAGTGAGTTCGGAGATTTGTTATGTAGGCTGAAACTTGATTGGATATTTGTGTGTTTGTCTACTGGGCCAAAATAAGATTAGTGTTATATTTGGCCTAGTACAACGTAGGGTTTATTTTTAAACTTAAACATAGAGCTATATTTAGCCCCCCCCCCCCTTCTAGATTTGTATCTTTGGCTTAACCTTGAAATTGACGTCACCAAGGGAATGTGTTGTCACCTTTTTTTCCTGCCCGCTTCTGTCCTGGCTGGGGAAGAAGTTTGTTTGCCTTTGTTTTCAAGAATGTCATTAGGTGACGCAATTTCTAGATTTTTTGTACTAGAACGTTCGGATTTTTAGTCCAATATAAAGCCCACCAGATTTCTTAGCAGACAGACTTACTGAGAGATTAGGCTTAACGAGACTTGTGGTTAGACAGACGAGACGATTATATTATTGCGTGTGCATATTAATATTTCTATTTTGAGGTTTCTACATTTCCCCACGCTTCTACACTCAAATTCTTATTTGTCTAGAAAAATAGTTATATAATTAAATTAAATTTTAGCATGACTAGCTTTGGTATTGTTTTAGCATCACTAGCTTTGGTATCGTTTTAGCACCCCTAGCTTTGGTATCGTTTTAGCATAAATAGCTTTGGTATCGTTTTAGCAACCCTAGCTTTGGTATCGTTTTAGCATGAATAGCTTTGGTATCGTTTTAGCACCCCTAGCTTTGGTATCGTTTTAGCATGAATAGCTTTGGTATCGTTTTAGCAACCCTAGCTTTGGTATCGTTTTAGCATGAATAGCTTTGGTATCGTTTTAGCAACCCTAGCTTTGGTATCGTTTTAGCATGAATAGCTTTGGTACCGTTTTAGCAACCCTAGCTTTGGTATTGTTTTAGCATCACTAGCTTTGGTATCGTTTTAGCATGACTAGCTTTGGTATCGTTTTAATATCACTAGCTTTGGTATCATTTTAGCATCACTAGCTTTGGTATCGTTTTAGCAACCCTAGCTTTGGTATCGTTTTAGCATCACTAGCTTTGGTACCGTTTTAGCATCACTAGCTTTGGTATTAATTTAGCATCACTAGCTTTCGTATCGTTTTAGCATCACTAGCTTTGGTATCGTTTTAGCATCACTAGCTTTGGTATCGTTTTAGCATCACTAGCTTTGGTATCGTTTTAGCATCACTAGCTTTGGTATCGTTTTAGCATCACTAGCTTTGGTATCGTTTTAGCATCACTAGCTTGATATCGTTTTAGCATCACTAACTTTGGTATCGTTTTAGCATCACTAGCTTGATATCGTTTTAGCATCACTAGCTTTGGTATCGTTTTAGCATCACTAGCTTTGGTATCGTTTTAGTATCCCTAGCTTTGGTATCGTTTTAGCATCAATAGCTTGATATCGCTTTAGCATCACTAGCTTTGGTATCGTTTTAGCATCACTAGACTTGATATAGCTTTAGCATCACTAGCTTTGGTATCGTTTTAGCATCACTAGTTTTGATATCGTTTTAGCATCACTGGCTTTGGTGTCGTTTTAGCATCACTAGCTTTGGTATCATTTTAGCATCACTAGCTTAGGTATCGTTTTAGCATCACTAGCTTTGGTATTGTTTTAGCAACCCTAGCTTTGGTATCGTTTTAGCATCACTAGCTTTGATATCGCTTTAGCATCAATAGCTTGGTATCGTTTTAGCATCACTAGCTTTGGTATCGTTTTAGCATCCCTAGCTTTGGTATCGTTTTAGCATCACTAGCTTGGAATCGTTTTAGCATCCCTAGCTTTGATATCGCTTTAGCATCACTAGCTTTGGTATCGTTTAAGCATCACTAGCTTGGTGTCGTTTTAGCATCACTAGCTTTGGTATCGCTTTAGCATCACTAGCTTTGGTATCGTTATAGCATCACTAGCTTGGTATTGTTTTAGCATCACTAGCTTTGATATCGTTTTAGCATCACTAGCTTTGTTATCGTTTTAGCATCACTAGCTTTGGTATCGTTTTAGCATCACTAGCTTTGGTATCGTTTTAGCATCACTAGCTTTGGTATTGTTTTAGCATCACTAGCTTTGGTATCGTTTTAGCATCACTAGCTTTGGTATCGTTGTAGCATCACTAGCTTTGATATCGCTTTAGCATCACTAGCTTTGGTATCGTTTTAGCATCACTAGCTTTGGTATCGTTTTAGCATCCCTAGCTTTGGTATCGTTTTAGCATCACTAGTTTTGATATCGCTTTAGCATCACTAGCTTTGGTATCGTTTAAGCATCACTAGCTTTGATATCGCTTTAGCATCACTAGCTTTGGTATTGTTTTAGCATCACTAGCTTTGGTATCGTTTTAGCATGACTAGCTTTGGTATCGTTTTAGCATCACTGGCTTTGGTGTCGTTTTAGCATCACTAGCTTTGGTATCATTTTAGCATCACTAGCTTAGGTATCGTTTTAGCATCACTAGCTTTGGTATTGTTTTAGCAACCCTAGCTTTGGTATCGTTTTAGCATCACTAGCTTTGATATCGCTTTAGCATCAATAGCTTGGTATCGTTTTAGCATCACTAGCTTTGGTATCGTTTTAGCATCCCTAGCTTTGGTATCGTTTTAGCATCACTAGCTTGGAATCGTTTTAGCATCCCTAGCTTTGATATCGCTTTAGCATCACTAGCTTTGGTATCGTTTAAGCATCACTAGCTTGAGAGCAGCAATATATCAAAAACGTTTAATTTTTTTTAATGTTGAAAAAGTGTTGTTCTGTGACTTCTCACCTCGTGGATATTATTTTGCTGGAATTCACTGCCCACAATGACGTGCTCGTTTGTTGCGCCGATGTCTGCCAGTCTTTCACCGTTCTCATTTCTCTCTCCTATACCATCGTGCCTACATCTTCATATCTTCCATTTTCTTTCCCAATCCGAGCATTTAAATCGCCCATTATGATGTTTAGATCCCTACGTGGAATCGTGTGTCCATCTTGTGTCACTCTTGGTGTCGCTCTTGGTGTCGCTCTTGGTGTCGCTCTTGGTGTCGCTCTTGGTGTCGCTCTTGGTGTCGCTCTTGTGTCCATCTTGTGTCCATCTTGTGTCCATCTTGTGTCCATCTTGTGTCCTTCTTGTGTCCATCTTGTGTCCATCTTGTGTCCTTCTTGTGTTCATCTTGTGTCCATCTTGTGTCCATCTTGTGTCCATCTTGTGTCTCTCTTGTATCTAGCTTGTGTCCATCTTATGTCCTTCTTGTGTTCATCTTGTGTCCATCTTGTGTCCATCTTGTGTCCATCTTGTGTCTCTCTTGTGTCTAGCTTGTGTCCATCTTATGTCCATCTTGTGTTCAGTTTGTATCCATCTTGTGTCCATCTTGTGTCCATCTTGTGTCCATCTTGTGTCCATCCTTTGTCCATCTTGTGTCCATCTTGTGTCCATCTTGTGTCCATCTTGTGTCCATCTTGTTTCCACCTTGTGTCAATCTTGTGTCCATCTTGTTTCACTCTTGTGTCCATCTTGTGTCAGGCTTGTCTGCACCTTGTGTCACTCTTGTGTCAATCATGTATCCATTTGTGTCCATTTTGTGTAACTCTTGTATCTATCTTGTGTCCATGTTGTGTCCATCTTGTGTCCAGCTTATGCCCATCTAGTGTTCAACTTTTATCCATATTGAGTCCATCTTGTGTCACTCTTGTGTCCATCGTATGTCCATCTTGTGTCACTCTTGGTGTCACTCTTGGTGTCACTCTTGTGCCCATCGTGTGTCCATCTTGTATCACCCTTGGTGTCACTCTTGTGTCCAGCTTTTGCCACTCTTGTGTCCTTCTTGTGTCCATCTTGTATCCATCTTGTGTCCAGCTTGTGTCCAATTTGTATCCGTCTTGTGTCCATCTTGTGTCCAGCTTGTATCAAGTTGTGTCCATTGTGTGTAACTCTTGTATCTAGCTTGTGCCCATCTTGAGTCCATGTTGTGTCTATCTTGTGTCCATCTTGTGTCCATCTTGTGTCACTCATGTGTCCATCTTGTGCTCGTCTTGTGTCCAACTTGTTTCTATCTTGTATCCATCTTGTGTCCAGCTTGTGTCTATCTTGTATTCATCTTGTGTCTAGCTTGTGTCCACTTTGTATTCATCTTGTCTCCAGTTTGTGTCCATCTTGTGTCCAGCTTGTGTCCACCGTGTGTCCATCTTGTTTCACAGATACTGAACAGAAAGAGCTAAACGAAATATACCCAAGCCCCATTGGACCTGGACTGTCCTGGCTTTCCGCTCAATTTGTTTTATGTCATTTCGATTGAAGTTTGTTAGTAATTAAGTTGCCCAGTAATGGCTAGTTTCCTATACAGCTTAAACATGAGAGCTTGGTTGGTTTTTATGGCCCACTAGCAAAATACCCGCGCTTCACAGCGGAGAGCTTTTTTTTAAAAAAAAGGTAAGAAATTATCAATTATACGCACATTTCGGGGACTATACAATGCATCCCCTATCGAAAATCAATCCTGTAGGGTCTGTCCTTGAGACCTCAATCCTGGTAAGACCCCAATTCTGAGTCCTCAATCCCATTCTGAACCCGATCCCGGCGCAATCCTTTTACCCGGTGTTATATCGCTCAAGGTGGGATCCTATTTTCTTGTGGCTCCGGATCCAGGGCGAATCAAGATCCCGTTGGGATCTCGATCCCCTCAGTTTCTTGATCCCAGTGGGCTACCGATCCCGATCTCAGTGGGATCCCGATTCACTTAGGGACTCTCTTTTCCGATGTTAATCATTTTCTCAGAGGATTTTGATCCCGTTTTGATCCCGTTACCCGAAGGGATCTCGATTGTATCTTGTTCCCCGATGGGATCGCGTAACCGATGGGTTCCATTATGATCCCGTTTCTCTATGGGATCATGTTCAACGCGATTTTGTTCCAGTAAGCTTTTAGATCTAATTATATATCCCTGTAGAATAATATAGAACATTCTACAACGTTCTAGATTAAATTTAATATCCTTCTTTAGACGTGTAAAAAATCACCTTTATAAGTAATTATTTCTCGAATGCGAAATATAATACAACTAAATTGTACTACTACAACTATAGTACATTTAAATTGATCCAAAGGCCCAGGTGGGGGCCAATTTAATAAAGTACCGTTTTAGTTATGTCTGAGATTCTCCATAAAAATCATTCCGATAAATTATAGAATTAAAATTTGTCCTATTAAAATTAGTTTAAAAATGTCATAGATATAACTTTTTGAAACTATCGAAGTTTCTAGAAAAATCTAGATCGGCCCTGAATGGATTGGATATTATTAGTTTTAAATCGACCGATATTTTAATACGGACTAAGAAGGGTTTTGTTACAAAGCTAGGCCTAGATCCACCTATTCACATAGAACCTAGAGTGTTGTCTAAACCCATTGATAATTATAAAACTTATATTAGGAAAAATGAAAATGGTCCCCCGGCCCCCCGAGGGATAGATGTTATGAGTTCAGTACACCTCGGTATTTTAAGATGGATAATCATGTGTAAGTGTGCTAAGTTTGGTCAAGATCCATCTATCAATGTAGGAGTAAATGTTGTTAATATTATGTATATAGCTAATAAAAGGAAATAAAATTCGGGGCCCCCAGTTGTGACCGTTCCGGGTAGAGTTTCGAAATGAAATCTCCTTAACTTTTGTAAGTAAGCTATAAGGAATAAGCCTTCAAAATTTCATACTTCTATGTACAAGGGAAGTTGGAGAATATAACTTATATAATAAAAAATGAAATCGGGCCCACGGCCCCAGAGGTATGGGTATTATGAGTTCACTATCCTGCGGTATTTGAATACAGATAATCAAATGTATGTATATTAAGTTTGGTCAAGATCCATCGATTCATGTAGCAAGCTTTTTTTATCATTTTGTTTATATAGATTATAAAGGAAAAATTGAAATTTTGGGCCCCCCGGCCCCAAACAATATAGAGTTTCGAAATGATAACTGCTTAGATATTGTAAAATAGCTGCAAGGAATATGCCTGCCAAATTTTAGGCTTCTATCTACAGGGGAAATTGGGAATATAGCTTAAATTAGAAAAAAATTAAATGGGACCCTCTGTCCCAGAGTTATGGATATTATAAGTTTAGTACCCTTCGGTATTTGAATATGGATATTCTAGAGTATGTGTACTAAGTTTGGTCAAGATCCATATATTTATGTAGGAGTACTATGCCTATTTATATTAATATAGCTCATATAAAGAAAAAAATGAAATGGGGCCCCCCGTCCCAGAGGAATGAATATTATGTGTTAAGTACCCTTCGGTTTTGAATATGGATAATCAAATGTATGTATATTAAGTATGGTCGAGATCCATCTATTCATGTAGCAGTGTTTGTTAATCATTTTATTTATATAGCTCATTTAGAGAAAAATGACATTTGGGCCCCCGGCCCCAAACGGTATATAGTTTTGAAATGAAACCTGCTTAACTTTTGTAAGTAAGCTGAAAGGAATAAGCCTGCCGAATTTCAGGCTTCTATCAACAGGAGAAGTTTGAGAATTAGTTATTAGTGAGTCAGTGAGGGCTTGCCTTTTGTTAGTATAGATTAAGGAAAAAAACGAATTCGGGGCCCCCGGTTGTGACCATTCCAAGTAGAGTTTCGAAATTCAACCTGTTCAACTTTTGTAAATAAACTGTAAGGAATATGTCTGCCCAATTTCAGGCTTCTATCTACATTGGGAAGTTGGAGAATATAGGTCATAATATAAATATTTCATTTTGAAACTCACCCGGAACGGTCACAACCGGGGCCCCGAATTCGTTTTTTCCCTTATGTAAATAAAATAAACAACAAAATATTGTGATTCCGTGTTGTTTAGAGATTATTTGCGTTGTTTTATCTATTATGCTTAATATCCTGAGACGTATTGTGGGAAAGGGATATGACGTATTATTATTGTGTAGTGTTTTCTTGGAGTAATGGCAGCGGACAACAAGTTATCTATGCAACCGGTTGTATGCTTGCAACGCTTGACAGAAGCCGAATGTCACTTGTACACCAGTACACCAGATACTAACGGAGTTGAAAGAAACATTGAAACTCAAATGCTTCATTACAACAGCTGCTCTCCAAGCTATGGCAAACCAGAGGCATGTGAGACGTCGTGGTAGATTTTCTGAAGCTCCTAGACGGAAACAATTTCGCGACGCTGCCACCAAATACTGCCAGAAAATGCCCAAGTTCATAGAGACGCTGTCGCTAAATACTTCCAGGCAAATCCCCAAGTTAACAGAGACGCTGTTTGTAGGTACGATACCAATCATGAAAAGCCACTCATGCGAAAGCGAAAGGTTTCGTTAAAAAAATGTACGATTGCAGGTATTCGTACGATGCAAACATGGATTATGAATCTGACGAAACAGTACGCATTGGATTCATGGATGTTGTCTGAGACTATTGCCAAGCTCAAAGGTGGAAATTCGAGTCTCTTGGTTTGTGTTGTAACTCTAGTAAAGTTTGTCTCAAAGTAAGCATTTCATGAACAATATTCGCAAATACAACAGAGCTTTTCAAATGACGTCAATTGGGGGCTAATCATATCGTTGAGGGAAATTTTATGCCTTCATTTAAAGTCCAGGGACAAGTATACCACTTGATTGGTAGTCTCTTTCCTATGACGAGTGAGGAACACACAATTTTACAAATTGTTTTCGTCGTCTACGATAAAATGGAAGCACAAATGCGGTGCGTTACTGTTTCTGGGCTTAACAAGACCCTGGTGCGCCAATTGCAGAAAATGCTGCATGATTGTAACACATCAAAGACTTCCAATCCTTAATCGACAGTATTTCAGATCAAGACAAAGACTTCCAGGTTGTCATTCACGTCGACAAACAACCATCACATGCACACAAAGGCAGATATAATAAACCTGCAGCACGTGATGTCATCGTGGGGAAAACGTACGAGAATAGGGATATTAATTTGAAAAGCAGAGACAAGAAACTGCAACGCATTAAGGAAACACACAGATCTTATGATGCACTTCAATATCTCCTCGTGTTCTGCAATGGTGAGGACGGCTATTCTGTGTCTATACTGCAAGTTGATCCTGACAGTAAGTTACCTATGAAGAAAACCGTGTCTGCAGCGAACTTCTAACCACATCGGCTTATGATCAGACAACGTCATGAAAATACTATATTTTTCTTCAGAAGTTTATTAAATCAGTTGTTAGTTGATATGTACACGAAAATTGAATCCGAATTTGGTCAGGCTGTGATATTACCATCCTCTTTCACTGGAGGACCTCGCTATATGCAAGAGCGTACACAAGATGCAATGACCTACGTAAGTAATTACGGCCGCCCTGACTTAGTCATCACATTTACTTGCAATCCTAAATGGACTGATATCACTGAAGTGCTCCTTCCGCATCAGAAACTTCACGATCGCCACGACCTCATCAGTCGTGTATTTCATCAGAAAATGAGCAAAATGATAGACTTGCTCACCAAGAGTAACATTTTCGGCTGTACAACTTGCAACATGTACACCATAGAGTGGCAAAAGCGAGGTCTTCCCCATGCACACATCCTCCTGTGGCTAAATCATAGGATTAACCCAGGTGCTATCGATCAAGTCATCCGTGCGGAAATTCCTGATCCACAGACTGACACTACCCTCCATTAAATAGTAAAATCAACCATGATTCACGGTCCATGCGCACCTCATAATATCAACTCAACCTGCATGATCAACAGAATATGCAGTAAAATATATTGGAAACTCAGACCGGTGAAGATGGTTACCATCAGTACCACCGGCGCGCGCCGTCTGAAGGAGGTCATGTAATAAACATTAAACATTAAATGGTATACACATCGACAACAGATTGGTGTTCCCTTATGGTCCTGTGCTGTTCCACTTCTTCAATGCTCACATCAATCTAGAATGTAGCAATTCAGTAAAATCTATAAAATACATCTGCAAGTTTGTACACAAGGGGACTGACCAGGCAGTGTTTGCAATACAAGATGAAAATGACGAGGTGTCTCGATACGAAGCTGGTCATTACATCAGTAGTTCTGAGGCAGCCTGGCGCATCTTCTGTTTCCCCATTCATAAACGTTACCCCCCCCCCCCGTCGTTCAGCTTGCTGTGCATCTTGAGAACGGACAAAAAATTTACTTCACACAGGCAAATGTAGCTGGGCATTACATCAGTAGTTCTGAGGCAGCCTGGCGCATCTTCTTTTTCCCCATTCATAAACGTTACCCCCCCCCCCCCGTCGTTCAGCTTGCTGTGCATCTTGAGAACGGACAAAAAATTTACTTCACACAGGCAAATGTTGTCGATAAAGTAAGCAATCCACCACAGATGACTCTTTTAGCGTTCTTTGAACTCTGTAACCACGATGATTTTGCAAATAACTTTATTATTATGAAATTCCGTCATATTATGTGTGGACAAACTACATGTTTCGTCGAAGGAAGCAGGGTAAAACTGTGCCAGATGTTTCGGGTGTGAAAAAGGATAAAGTGCTGGTCAGGTCTACCCTGTGCAGCCGAATAACTCAGAATGTTACCATCTTCGATTGTTTCTCAACAAAATCGAAGGTCCCACGTCGTTCGAATATCTCAGAACAGTTGATCGTGTTCTACATCCAACCTATAAGTCGGCCTGCACGGCACTGGGTTTGTTACAGGACGACAAAAACTGGGACGAGACTCTACAGGAAGCTGCTCTCTCTCTCTCGCTCACCTCAAAAGATCCGTGGGTTCTTTGCTGTCATGCTGGTCTTCTGCCAAATGGAAAACCCCTTAAAACTACGGAAAAACATGAAGACAGCATATCAGAAGATGTTACGAGACAGACTGAAGGACATCATATAGAAACAGAAGTCCACCAGCACTTACATTTGATCTATAACAGGTGTCGGCAGTTGCTTGAAAACTACGTGATTGCTATTGGAGGTCATCTCTGGACCAATACGGTTTGCCTACACCTTCTAGAGAATTTGCAGAAGTTACGTCAAATAAGGAATACTTGAAAGAGACATCTTACAACACCTCGCAATTGTCCAACACAGTTTCAGAAAACGAGCTGATGTGAAATGATCAGCAAAAGACAGTTTATGAGCAAGTCATGAGGAGCGTTGTCTCGGCCACTGGCATGGTGTCTTTTCTTGATGCTCCAGGTGGAACTGGTAAGACATTCTTCATAAACCTCCTGATTGCAAAAATCCTAGCAGACGGAATCATTGCTTTAGCTGTGGCTTCATCTGGCATCGCTGCCACTCTTTTACAGGGCGAAAGAACTGCTCATTCGACTTTTAAGCTACCCCCGAACCTCCGCCATACTGAATCTCCTTCTATGTGTAACATATCAAAGCAGAGCAACATGGCTGAAGTGCTCAGACATTGTAGGATTATTGTCTGGGATGAATCCACTATGGCACATAGATGGGTGTCGAGGCTTTAGACGGGACCCTCAAAGATATCCGTAACACCAACACACTCATGGGAAGGTTGACAGTTCTGCTGGCTGGAGACTTCCGGCAAACCCTAGCGGTCGTGCCAAGAGGAACACGCGCTGACGAAGTTAAAGCATGTCTTAAATGTTCATATCTTTGGCCTCAAATCATTGTTCTTTCTCTGACATAAACATGAGGGTTCATTTGAAAGGCGACAAAAAAGTCGCAGAGTTCTCAGCTCTTCTGATGAGTATCGGTGATGGCAGCTTCAGTCAAGAAAATCTTAAAATTACTGTTCCTTCAAATCTCTGTCTCCTCATGAATACCTTATCAGACTTGCTTAAACATGTTTACCCCACTCTACGAAATCTCCACGAAAAAGACGTGACTTGGTTAAGGGAGAGAGCTCTCCTTACACCGAGAAATGACGCGACTACAACTATAAACCACATTTTACTTCAAGAACTACCTCTACAAACTACAACATCTCAGTCTGTGGATTCAGTTGTGGAAGTGGAAGACGCCGTGCACTATCCAACAGAGTTTCTCAACTCACTAAATCCTCCTGGCACTCCTCAACATAATCTAATTCTGAAAGTGGGGGCACCAATAATGTTACTCCGAAACTTACAGCCACCAAAACTTTTTAACGGCACCAAACTTCAAATCACGTGTCTGCAAAATAACCTAATTGAGGCAACTATTTCCACTAGCAGTGGCTCAGGGGAGACAGTTTTTATTCCTCGCATCCCCGTTACACCCTCTGATCTCGCATTTCAATTCAAGCGCCTCCAATTTCCAATAAGACTCTGCTTTGCAATGACAATCAAGTTTCAAGGACAGACCCTACAAAAAAGTTGGCATTGATTTGATTAAGGATTGCTTTTCGCATGGCAAACTATACGTTGCATGCTCAAAAGTGTTCTCAGCGCACAACTTGGTCATACTACGACCGGAGGGCCGAACTGACAACGTGGTATACAAAAAGATCCTAAACATATACCTACTGGTTACTTTTCGCTCATTTTATTGTTAATTTCTTAACTTTTTTTCTTAAACAAAGGATTTCCGCTGCGAAGCGCGGTTAGTTTGCTAGTATTTAATCTAACTAAATCCTGCCATTTAGTCATTTAGCTACGCCGACGTGAGAAAGCCTCTCCTAGGCGACCAGTTGGTCCCACCTTTCGTCCCGACCGAAAGACTCCCTGGGCGGTCGGGGATAGTAACGTAACACGTTCCCCCGGAGAGGAAGCAAACCCGCCCATACCCACGGGAGAGTGGATTGCGAACGCTTTAAACGCAGCGTTTTTGGTCGACTGGAGGTCCCCCAAGCCAGGGGGGAGGTTCCCGACGTGCCGCCGTGCGGTCTGGTGGCGGGGAAACCCAGCGTCTTGCCCATGTGGAGGCGTGTCGGGGGGGGGGGGGCTATTAAGGGCTCGCGCTCGACGACCCACAAACGCCATTTCCCAATGTGACGTATTTAGGCAAGGGTGACTGGAGGTCCCCCAAGCCAGGGGGGAGGTTCCCGACGTGCCGCCGTGCGGTCTGGTGGCGGGGAAACCCAGCGTCTTGCCCATGTGGAGGCGTGTCGGGGGGGGGGGGGCTATTAAGAGCTCGCGCTCGACGACCCACCAACGCCATTTCCCAATGTGACGTATTTAGTCAAGGGGCACCACTTGTTATCAAGACAGGTCTGTAAAGCCATATCGTGTGTTATGGTATGTGAGAGAGACGATAAATTCTTTTGATACTTTCACATTTCTTACTTTAATCTACTTTCTAGGTACGGTCTTTTTTCATACTTTCCACAATCTAACAACTTAAAAATTTGGAACACTTGTGCGTGATCTTATGTTCAAGGCGTCTTGGCTGTTGTCATCATATATACTAAAGCTAAGTTACTGGACAGTCTTTACCAATAGGATTTAGATTGACAATAAGATCGCAAAGGGACCTTTATGTAAGTGACCTATATTAAAAAGGAAGTGATCTATTTTAAAAGTGACCACCCAAAAATACAATTACAGGTCTACAAACACACACACACACATTTATATATATATATATATATAGTGAAGAATTTGAAAAAGAACATGGCGACTT
Source organism: Lymnaea stagnalis (assembly GCA_964033795.1). Taxonomy (NCBI): domain Eukaryota; kingdom Metazoa; phylum Mollusca; class Gastropoda; family Lymnaeidae; genus Lymnaea; species Lymnaea stagnalis. The sequence continues at coordinate 351,932 of CAXITT010000409.1, read as the reverse complement.
GAAGAACAACAAGGCGTCTCTAATGATGGCAAGTAACAATAATAACATAATCTGTCAACAGGCCCCTCAAACACACTCTAACGGTCACACACACACAAACCCTCTACACACACACAATGTTTTATTAAAAATGAAACTCAAATTGCCTGCCGCGGCTCTTCCACCCCACCCCCCTCCCACTCCCCCCCCCCTTCCCGACAAAACTCTTTCCTCCATCAAGTTGATTTATCCACATGTGCAGCAATCGATCATGGCCAGTTTCGTAACGAATGGTCGTAACATATCACGAGATAATATCGTGCTAGTTTGTAACATGGCCTTGAAATAGTTACGTCCAGTGCTGTTCCATTAAATTAGATACATTATGGAAGCTAAACAAACAGTTGAACAAATTCCTGATTTGAAAAGAACTGGGTAATCGGATCGATATGCAGCTAAACAAAATTGACGGAAAAAAAAGACAACAAATCTTGGTCTTAAGTCAAATCAGGATGCGATCAAAGGAGAGTAAACTGTTCTCAAGGGAGGGAGGCACAACTTGTTCTCAAGGGAGGGAGGCACAACTTGTTCTCAAGGGAGGGAGGCACAACTTGTTCTCAAGGGAGGGAGGCACAACTTGTTCTCAAGGGAGGGAGGCACAACTTGTTCTCAAGGGAGGGAGGCACAACTTGTTCTCAAGGGAGGGAGGCACAACTTGTTCTCAAGGGAGGGAGGCACAACTTGTCATGACTTTTGACGTACGGTTAGCAGGAAAAAGTGGCATGAATAAATTTAAAATGATAATAATAAAACGACATTTGGCGACTCATTTAACGTGGCTGTCATAGTCTATTATAAAATCAACATTTCCATAAATTTGCCATTGTATCATAGACTGTCAGAACTCTCATCTCTTAACCGAGTTTTGTAGAAGTGATACTAATTGTGTACAGGTTCATCATTGTTTTCTTGTTTGACACAATCCTGTTCTTGGGGCGCCATAAGACCATCAGAAAACTGAATTTGAAGTTCACAGGCCAGGTTGCTGGCGGACCGAACGATCTAAACTGGGTCAATCCAAAGCTAGGGGACTAGAGTTCAATCCCACCCCCCTCCCCCCAAAAAAAAACAACAACAAAAAAACAAAAAAAAAAAACGCCAAGACAAGCAAACACTACAGCAGCACCCCGTTAACCTTGGATGACAATTCATCTAAGACAGGAGTCACCAAACTACGACCGGCGGGCCAAAACCAGCCCGCGAGGCCAGTTCATCCGGTGCGCCGACGGGACTTGAACTTGCTTGATAAAACGTATGGAACACGGGACGTTGTGATACAATTTGAACTTCAATATTATGTTTAGAATACTAGGAGATCTTCACACTAGCGGAGAACTGGCGGCTTATGCTTCTTAATTTACCATGTTCAAATTTTCACTTATTGTATCTAGATTTTCTTGCTATTACAGACCTTGAACTCCAACAAGATCGCCACAAAATCGTACAATACGGTATCTTGATAGTAGCTAAATAAACATACAGTATGTAAAACTGAACACAATAGTTACTGGCATCGCAGGGCCTAGTGGGATCGAGTTATCAAGCTGGCGCCAAAAAAGTTAACCTCTAAAAGTAGTTGACCGACGTTTATATTACAATCAACGGACCCTTTGTTTTGCACAGGTGTGTTTGCTGTCACATTCTGTCACTGGTAAAAATAAAAGTTACTGGTGAAATTTCAACGTGGTTCAAACTCGAACTCAGATCAGCGTAAAACAAGATGTATTTAAATACGAATTAATTAGCAAATGATGAAATCATTAAAAAAAAACAACCTACCAAGTAACTTGAGGCTGTTGCTGTTTTTTGTGTGTGTGTGTGGAAAACCTGGTTTAAAACAAATTTATAAAATAAGAACCAATTTCCATTAAGCCCATTTCCGCTAATATATTATAGTCTGATACAACCACAAACTGTACACGGGTGAAAGAAAGAGGATTCTTGGAAATATACGGGGGACATTAAACACCGTAATCGCCGCTGTTGAAACGAACAGCCCAATCGGCAAGTTCAGTTGTGCGGAGAACAGAAGACTTTGGAGAGAACATAGTGCTACAGATGAATGAGAAAGCTAGGAACTTGATGTGGTATTCTCTGGCACTGGATGAGTCTACTAATCTCTCACAAGTTCTCGTGTTTATTTTTGGTGTCGATTTGGAATTTCAGATAACGGAAGAGTTGGCATCCGTTAGCAGCATGCATGGAACAACTTATGTCTATGAGCAAACATTGTCAAAAATAAAGTATGTGAAGTCAACGTATTGAATGAGAGGTATTAAAAATCAATTCATTTGATTGGATGCAGCAATTCCAAACCAAACATTGATGATATCTTGAAAGCCAAACGTCAGTTTCACAAATCTCACTAACCTTTTCTGCTGTTTAGTTTGTAAGATTCGAATATATGCGCAATAGGTCTGATGTAACTATCTGTTTCATAAAGTTGCCTTCTCTGTTAACTTTTTAGTAAATACATATGTTGGTTGTCTTTGCTTTTTTGCATTGCACGCCACTCACCCATGATTAACATGTAACACTAAACTTAGTTTTTCGCCTTTTTCCCCAGAGCTTTCGTTCTGGCTTGCAAGTAGAATGATCATCCTGCCCGCCCTTGTCATTTTTTTTCGTTATCCGGCCCACAGTGAAAAATGTTTGGTGACCATTGATCTAAGAGATATCAAACTCCGAAATCAAAACCGGAGATGGAGCCCCGTAGGCGGTATGAAATTGACACAGTTCTGACAACTCCAGCGATGTAGAAGACATGAAGAGCACAGTGAGACAAGAAACGCCGCTGGTCGTCCCCTGCATCATGGTCTATTTCCAGTCATCCTGACTGAGTCTTGACTTTGAAACAAATAGACAAAGACGAGGGAGTGGGGCTGACGAATTGAGCAATTATGCCTCACTTACACAAAAATACAGCTCAAATCGTGGCTGCTGCTCAAATCGTTGCTACTACTCAAGTCAAGGTGGCTACTCAAGTCAAGGCTACTGCTCAAATCGTTGCTACTACTCAAGTCAAGGCTACTAGTCAAGACAAAGCGACTACTCAAGTCGAGGCTACTACTCAAGTCAAGGCTACTACTCAAGTCAAGGTGGCTACTCAAGTCAAGGCTACTACTCAAGTCAAGGCAACAACTCAAGTCGCGGCTACAACTAAAGTCAAGGCTACTACTCAAGTCGTGGGTACTACTCAAGTCTAGGCTACTATTCAAGTCGTTGCCACTACTCAAGTCATGGCTACTTCTCAAGACACGGCTACTAGTAAAGAAAAGGCTAATTTTCAAGACAAGGCTAATTTTCAAGTCAAGGCTACTACTCAAGTCAAGGTGGCTACTCAAGTCAAGGCTACTACTCAAGTCATGGCTACAACTCAAGTCGTGGCTACAACTCAAGTCAAGGCTACTACTCAAGTCGTGGGTACTACTCAAGTCTAGGCTACTATTCAAGTCGTTGCCACTACTCAAGTCATGGCTACTTCTCAAGACACGGCTACTAGTAAAGAAAAGGCCAATTTTCAAGACAAGGCTAATTTTCAAGTCAAGGCTACTACTCAAGTCATGGCTACTACTCAAGTCATGGCTACTACTCAAGTCATGGCTACTATTCAAGACAAGGCGATTACTCAAGTCGCGGGTACTACTCAAGTCAGGGCTAGTACTCAAGTCATGGCTACTACTCAAGTCAAGACCACTACTCAAATCAGGGCTACTACTCAAATCAGGGCTATTACTCAAATTAGGGCTCTAATCAAATAAGGGCTATTACTTAAGTTAAGGCTACTACTCAAGTTGTGACTACTCCTCAAGTCAAGGCTACTACTAAAGTCAGGGCTAAAACTCAAATTAGGGCTACTTCTCAACAACATAAATATCACAAACTCTAATTTTATCTAATTATGGAACTAACTAATTTGAAAAGACTGACTCAACCCAAACAAGTTTTGATATTGTCAACGTAGAATAGCTTTGATTTTGTCAAACTAGACAAGTTTTGATGTTGTCAACGTAGACTAAGTTGTTAACGTAGAATTGTTTTGATAGACCAGTTTCATTGTAAACGAAGAATAATTTTGATGTTGTCAACCAAGACACGTTTTGATGTGGTCAACGTTGAATAGTTTTGATGTTGTCAACGTAGACTAGTTTTGATGTTGTCAAACTAGACTAGTTTTGATGTTGTCAACCTAGACTAGTTTTGATGTTGTCAACCTAGACTAGTTATGATGTTGTCAACCTAGACTAGTTTTGATGTTGTCAACCTAGACTAGTTTTGATGTTGTCAACGTAGACTAGTTTTGATGTTGTCAACCTAGACTAGTTTTGATGTTGTCAACCTAGACTAGTTTTGATGTTGTCAACCTAGACTAGTTTTGATGTTTTTATGGCAACCATATCAAACAGGGGCGGCGACTCATTAAAACAATGGCAATAAAACCGTTTAAAAAGAAGTCCTTTTAATGGGAAGCACTTAAACACTTTCTACTGGAGTCATAGCTATTAACCAAATTTTTTTAATTACCCCCCCCCCCGCCTCCAATCTTATCTTTTGTAAGAAATCACTACAAATTGTGATTATTTTTGGATAATAGTGTTTTTTATTTAAAAAAAATAGACATGAGAGATAACATGGTGATAAGATCAGAGAATTCGGTTCATCATAACTGGATCTAATCCAAACTAGCGTTTAGGCAATGAATAATTGAATAGATTGGGACGATCGATTTCATGACCTCTGGTTGCACGCACACAGCGTTCGGATTTCAACTCACGCATTTTCAAATTGTCATCCTCGAGTGTCAAGATCATGCTGCCATTGGGTGATTGCATGGTTGAGTGGCCACAGGTATGTGGGGAACTGAAGGGTGGAATGTGGGGGAACTGAAGGGTGGTATGTGGGGGAACTGAAGGTTGGTTTGTTGGGGAACTGAAGGGTGGAATGTGAGGGAACTGAATGGTGGAATGTGAGGGAACTGAATGGTGGAATGTGAGGGAACTGAATGGTGGAATGTGAGGGAACTGAAGGGTGGTATGTGGGGGAACTGAATGGTGGAATGTGAGGGAACTGAATGGTGGAATGTGAGGGAACTGAATGGTGGAATGTGAGGGTGGAATGTGAGGGTGGAATGTGAGGGAACTGAAGGGTGGAATGTAAGGGAACTGAATGGTGGAATGTGAGGGAACTGAATGGTGGAATGTGAGGGAACTGAATGGGGGAATGTGAGGGAACTGAAGGGTGGAATGTGGGGGAACTGAAGGGTGGAATGTGAGGAAACTGAAGGGTGGAATGTGAGGGAACTGAAGGGTGGTATGTGGGGGAACTGAAAGGTGTTGTCCACTTTTGTGCAGTCATAGTAGTTGACCGGATGCTACTATTGTTGACGCAGCCGACCATGTTTTCCCGGCCAACTAATCGCAGGTCTGGCTATTTACAATGAATTATATCTTAAAAGAAATAACAATGACACATCTTTGTGTCCGAGAAGCTACATCAGTGAACAGACACATGTGTCTGGAAGTCTACATCAGTGAACAGACACATGTGTCTGAAAGTCTACATCAGTGAACAGACACATGTGTCTGGAAGTCTACATCAGTGAACAGACACATGTGTCTGAAAGTCTACATCAGTGAACAGACACATGTGTCTGAAAGTCAACATCAGTGAACAGACACATGTGTCTGGAAGTCTACATCAGTGAACAGGCACATGTGTCAGAAAGAGTACATCAGTGAACAGACACATGTGTCTGAAAGACTACATCAGTGAACAGACGCATGTGTCTGAAAGACAACATCAGTAAATAGAAACATATGTCCATGAAGATAATTCAACTCAGGACTTCAGATACGAACTGTCATGTGATATTTATTAATGTTGTCTGTCAATATTGACAAAATCATGCTCTAACACTAAATACCATTAACAGAGAGCCAATAATGTTTAAAAGTTTAACCACATAACTATGTTTTGATTTGGACTTAAGACAATGAGATGTAAATTCTATTTCATTTTATGGTATGAATCACAATTGTACTTTGTGATAAACGTATCAGGGGGCATTTACGAGACCACACTGTCTGTGACCATTACCCACAAGCATACGACACAGCATAGGACTAGCACATGACACAGCATAGGACTAGCACACGACACAGCATAGGACTAGCACATGAAACAGCATAGGACTCGCACACGATATAGCATAGGACTTGCACATGAAACAGCACATGACTAGCCCACGACACAGCATAGGACTAGCACATGACACAGCATATGACTAGCACATGACACAGCATAGGATTAGTACATGACACAACATAGGACTAGCACATGACACAACATGGGGCTAGCACATGAAACAACATGGAACTAGCACATGAAACAACATATGACTAGCACATGACACAGCATAGGACTAGCACAGGACTAGTACATGACACAACATAGGACTAGCACATGACACAACATGAGACTAGCACATGACACAACATGGAACTAGCACATGAAACAACATATGACTAGCACATGACACAGCATAGGACTAGCACATGACACAGCATAGGACCAGATCATGACACAGCATAGGACTAGCACATGACACAGCATAGGACTAGCACATGAAACAACAGAGGACTAGCACATGACACAATATAGGACTAGCACTTGACACAGCATAGGACTAGCACATGATACAGCTTATGACTAGCACACGACACAGCTTAGGATTAGCACAGGACACAACATAGGACTAGCACATGACACAACATAGGACTAGCACATGACACAATATAGGACTAGCACATGACACAATATAGGACTAGCACAAGACACATTTTTGATAATAACGTCAAAGTTGCAGCACTTACTTAATGCCTGTGTGCATCTCACACACTTTTGAGTATAGTTATTTACATTAGTTTCATGATATATTTAAAAAAAAATCTAATGCATCATACTTAATACAGTGATTCTTTTTTAAACCTAAATAACATAAACATAACCTTATTTCATAATGTGACCTATTGCCCAAGACATGCCTATCGATCACTGAGGTGACCTTGACCTCGCTTAATGCCAGAGACAAACAGAACGGCCAAACATCAACTTACCATCACTGAGAGGAGAAGGCGTAAACAACGTAAGTTGGGCTCACCCTGAGTCCCTCGATCTCCACACAGATGTAAACTCAGCTAGATGTGACGTCACCAACAGATGAGATGCCCGTAAGTAGGTGTGGGTGTGGTGGAGGTTGGAAGCCATCTTTTGGCACGCGACTGTCGCGTGGCTTAGTCATTTCGAGAACTGTCACTGACAGTCCTGACACATCCGGTAACCCGATCAAGTGAGAGGCGCAAGTGCTACTAAATGTCTGTCCCACAAGGTGTGTTAGTGCAACTGTGCAAGTGCTAACAAGTGCTAACCCAGCAAGTTCCAGATCTTATTAAAATAATAAAACTATTCACTGGATTGTAGCCCCCTACATACGCTAACACCCCCTACATTCGCTAACACACATGTTTTTCACGCCACTGAACTGAATTGAAATTCTTAAGTCCCAGATCCCTTTTACAACACATTTTTGAATATTTTCTAAACAAAATAAATACTTCTACGCACAATTCATTTGTATTGAAATATTATAGTTATTTATTTTAACATAAAAAACGATAACAATTTCAAATCTGTCACATAGTTGGTTCTTTAGATATAGATATCTAAATCTAAATGAAGCAATTACAACTTCAAATGGTTTGTTCTTTTTGGATGAGTTAGAAAAAACGGCCAAAATCATTTGTCTTTGCAGTTTCGCTGCACTGATCAACTTAAACGGCAATTTCTTATTTAAAAGTATAATTAAAGTTTAAGTTTGTATTACTTTATAAACGTAATAAAAGTATAATTAAAGTTTAAGTTTGTATTACTTTATAAACGTAATAAAAGTATAATTAAAGTTTAAGTTTGTATTACTTTATAAACGTAATAAAAGTATAATTAAAGTTTAAGTTTGTATTACTTTATAAACGTAATAAAAGTATAATTAAAGTTTAAGTTTGTATTACTTTATAAACGTAATAAAAGTATAATTAAAGTTTAAGTTTGTATTACTTTATAAACGTAATAAAAGTATAATTAAAGTTTAAGTTTGTATTACTTTATAAACGTAATAAAAGTATAATTAAAGTTTAAGTTTGTATTACTTTATAAACGTAATAAAAGTATAATTAAAGTTTAAGTTTGTATTACTTTATAAACGTAATAAAAGTATAATTAAAGTTTAAGTTTGTATTACTTTATAAACGTAATAAAAGTATAATTAAAGTTTAAGTTTGTATTACTTTATAAACGTAATAAAAGTATAATTAAAGTTTAAGTTTGTATTACTTTATAAACGTAATAAAAGTATAATTAAAGTTTAAGTTTGTATTACTTTATAAACGTAATAAAAGTATAATTAAAGTTTAAGTTTGTATTACTTTATAAACGTAATAAAAGTATAATTAAAGTTTAAGTTTGTATTACTTTATAAACGTAATAAAAGTATAATTAAAGTTTAAGTTTGTATTACTTTATAAACGTAATAAAAGTATAATTAAAGTTTAAGTTTGTATTACTTTATAAACGTAATAAAAGTATAATTAAAGTTTAAGTTTGTATTACTTTATAAACGTAATAAAAGTATAATTAAAGTTTAAGTTTGTATTACTTTATAAACGTAATAAAAGTATAATTAAAGTTTAAGTTTGTATTACTTTATAAACGTAATAAAAGTATAATTAAAGTTTAAGTTTGTATTACTTTATAAACGTAATAAAAGTATAATTAAAGTTTAAGTTTGTATTACTTTATAAACGTAATAAAAGTATAATTAAAGTTTAAGTTTGTATTACTTTATAAACGTAATAAAAGTATAATTAAAGTTTAAGTTTGTATTACTTTATAAACGTAATAAAAGTATAATTAAAGTTTAAGTTTGTATTACTTTATAAACGTAATAAAAGTATAATTAAAGTTTAAGTTTGTATTACTTTATAAACGTAATAAAAGTATAATTAAAGTTTAAGTTTGTATTACTTTATAAACGTAATAAAAGTATAATTAAAGTTTAAGTTTGTATTACTTTATAAACGTAATAAAAGTATAATTAAAGTTTAAGTTTGTATTACTTTATAAACGTAATAAAAGTATAATTAAAGTTTAAGTTTGTATTACTTTATAAACGTAATAAAAGTATAATTAAAGTTTAAGTTTGTATTACTTTATAAACGTAATAAAAGTATAATTAAAGTTTAAGTTTGTATTACTTTATAAACGTAATAAAAGTATAATTAAAGTTTAAGTTTGTATTACTTTATAAACGTAATAAAAGTATAATTAAAGTTTAAGTTTGTATTACTTTATAAACGTAATAAAAGTATAATTAAAGTTTAAGTTTGTATTACTTTATAAACGTAATAAAAGTATAATTAAAGTTTAAGTTTGTATTACTTTATAAACGTAATAAAAGTATAATTAAAGTTTAAGTTTGTATTACTTTATAAACGTAATAAAAGTATAATTAAAGTTTAAGTTTGTATTACTTTATAAACGTAATAAAAGTATAATTAAAGTTTAAGTTTGTATTACTTTATAAACGTAATAAAAGTATAATTAAAGTTTAAGTTTGTATTACTTTATAAACGTAATAAAAGTATAATTAAAGTTTAAGTTTGTATTACTTTATAAACGTAATAAAAGTATAATTAAAGTTTAAGTTTGTATTACTTTATAAACGTAATAAAAGTATAATTAAAGTTTAAGTTTGTATTACTTTATAAACGTAATAAAAGTATAATTAAAGTTTAAGTTTGTATTACTTTATAAACGTAATAAAAGTATAATTAAAGTTTAAGTTTGTATTACTTTATAAACGTAATAAAAGTATAATTAAAGTTTAAGTTTGTATTACTTTATAAACGTAATAAAAGTATAATTAAAGTTTAAGTTTGTATTACTTTATAAACGTAATAAAAGTATAATTAAAGTTTAAGTTTGTATTACTTTATAAACGTAATAAAAGTATAATTAAAGTTTAAGTTTGTATTACTTTATAAACGTAATAAAAGTATAATTAAAGTTTAAGTTTGTATTACTTTATAAACGTAATAAAAGTATAATTAAAGTTTAAGTTTGTATTACTTTATAAACGTAATAAAAGTATAATTAAAGTTTAAGTTTGTATTACTTTATAAACGTAATAAAAGTATAATTAAAGTTTAAGTTTGTATTACTTTATAAACGTAATAAAAGTATAATTAAAGTTTAAGTTTGTATTACTTTATAAACGTAATAAAAGTATAATTAAAGTTTAAGTTTGTATTACTTTATAAACGTAATAAAAGTATAATTAAAGTTTAAGTTTGTATTACTTTATAAACGTAATAAAAGTATAATTAAAGTTTAAGTTTGTATTACTTTATAAACGTAATAAAAGTATAATTAAAGTTTAAGTTTGTATTACTTTATAAACGTAATAAAAGTATAATTAAAGTTTAAGTTTGTATTACTTTATAAACGTAATAAAAGTATAATTAAAGTTTAAGTTTGTATTACTTTATAAACGTAATAAAAGTATAATTAAAGTTTAAGTTTGTATTACTTTATAAACGTAATAAAAGTATAATTAAAGTTTAAGTTTGTATTACTTTATAAACGTAATAAAAGTATAATTAAAGTTTAAGTTTGTATTACTTTATAAACGTAATAAAAGTATAATTAAAGTTTAAGTTTGTATTACTTTATAAACGTAATAAAAGTATAATTAAAGTTTAAGTTTGTATTACTTTATAAACGTAATAAAAGTATAATTAAAGTTTAAGTTTGTATTACTTTATAAACGTAATAAAAGTATAATTAAAGTTTAAGTTTGTATTACTTTATAAACGTAATAAAAGTATAATTAAAGTTTAAGTTTGTATTACTTTATAAACGTAATAAAAGTATAATTAAAGTTTAAGTTTGTATTACTTTATAAACGTAATAAAAGTATAATTAAAGTTTAAGTTTGTATTACTTTATAAACGTAATAAAAGTATAATTAAAGTTTAAGTTTGTATTACTTTATAAACGTAATAAAAGTATAATTAAAGTTTAAGTTTGTATTACTTTATAAACGTAATAAAAGTATAATTAAAGTTTAAGTTTGTATTACTTTATAAACGTAATAAAAGTATAATTAAAGTTTAAGTTTGTATTACTTTATAAACGTAATAAAAGTATAATTAAAGTTTAAGTTTGTATTACTTTATAAACGTAATAAAAGTATAATTAAAGTTTAAGTTTGTATTACTTTATAAACGTAATAAAAGTATAATTAAAGTTTAAGTTTGTATTACTTTATAAACGTAATAAAAGTATAATTAAAGTTTAAGTTTGTATTACTTTATAAACGTAATAAAAGTATAATTAAAGTTTAAGTTTGTATTACTTTATAAACGTAATAAAAGTATAATTAAAGTTTAAGTTTGTATTACTTTATAAACGTAATAAAAGTATAATTAAAGTTTAAGTTTGTATTACTTTATAAACGTAATAAAAGTATAATTAAAGTTTAAGTTTGTATTACTTTATAAACGTAATAAAAGTATAATTAAAGTTTAAGTTTGTATTACTTTATAAACGTAATAAAAGTATAATTAAAGTTTAAGTTTGTATTACTTTATAAACGTAATAAAAGTATAATTAAAGTTTAAGTTTGTATTACTTTATAAACGTAATAAAAGTATAATTAAAGTTTAAGTTTGTATTACTTTATAAACGTAATAAAAGTATAATTAAAGTTTAAGTTTGTATTACTTTATAAACGTAATAAAAGTATAATTAAAGTTTAAGTTTGTATTACTTTATAAACGTAATAAAAGTATAATTAAAGTTTAAGTTTGTATTACTTTATAAACGTAATAAAAGTATAATTAAAGTTTAAGTTTGTATTACTTTATAAACGTAATAAAAGTATAATTAAAGTTTAAGTTTGTATTACTTTATAAACGTAATAAAAGTATAATTAAAGTTTAAGTTTGTATTACTTTATAAACGTAATAAAAGTATAATTAAAGTTTAAGTTTGTATTACTTTATAAACGTAATAAAAGTATAATTAAAGTTTAAGTTTGTATTACTTTATAAACGTAATAAAAGTATAATTAAAGTTTAAGTTTGTATTACTTTATAAACGTAATAAAAGTATAATTAAAGTTTAAGTTTGTATTACTTTATAAACGTAATAAAAGTATAATTAAAGTTTAAGTTTGTATTACTTTATAAACGTAATAAAAGTATAATTAAAGTTTAAGTTTGTATTACTTTATAAACGTAATAAAAGTATAATTAAAGTTTAAGTTTGTATTACTTTATAAACGTAATAAAAGTATAATTAAAGTTTAAGTTTGTATTACTTTATAAACGTAATAAAAGTATAATTAAAGTTTAAGTTTGTATTACTTTATAAACGTAATAAAAGTATAATTAAAGTTTAAGTTTGTATTACTTTATAAACGTAATAAAAGTATAATTAAAGTTTAAGTTTGTATTACTTTATAAACGTAATAAAAGTATAATTAAAGTTTAAGTTTGTATTACTTTATAAACGTAATAAAAGTATAATTAAAGTTTAAGTTTGTATTACTTTATAAACGTAATAAAAGTATAATTAAAGTTTAAGTTTGTATTACTTTATAAACGTAATAAAAGTATAATTAAAGTTTAAGTTTGTATTACTTTATAAACGTAATAAAAGTATAATTAAAGTTTAAGTTTGTATTACTTTATAAACGTAATAAAAGTATAATTAAAGTTTAAGTTTGTATTACTTTATAAACGTAATAAAAGTATAATTAAAGTTTAAGTTTGTATTACTTTATAAACGTAATAAAAGTATAATTAAAGTTTAAGTTTGTATTACTTTATAAACGTAATAAAAGTATAATTAAAGTTTAAGTTTGTATTACTTTATAAACGTAATAAAAGTATAATTAAAGTTTAAGTTTGTATTACTTTATAAACGTAATAAAAGTATAATTAAAGTTTAAGTTTGTATTACTTTATAAACGTAATAAAAGTATAATTAAAGTTTAAGTTTGTATTACTTTATAAACGTAATAAAAGTATAATTAAAGTTTAAGTTTGTATTACTTTATAAACGTAATAAAAGTATAATTAAAGTTTAAGTTTGTATTACTTTATAAACGTAATAAAAGTATAATTAAAGTTTAAGTTTGTATTACTTTATAAACGTAATAAAAGTATAATTAAAGTTTAAGTTTGTATTACTTTATAAACGTAATAAAAGTATAATTAAAGTTTAAGTTTGTATTACTTTATAAACGTAATAAAAGTATAATTAAAGTTTAAGTTTGTATTACTTTATAAACGTAATAAAAGTATAATTAAAGTTTAAGTTTGTATTACTTTATAAACGTAATAAAAGTATAATTTCGGATTGAAAATTAAGTAAAAAACGTATTCTATGTTTAGCTAAAATTGCGTTGTGTTCTTTTAAAAATGTAAAAAGCAATCTATTTTATTGATTAATTTTAATTTTAAGAAGGACAAAGTACATGATCATTTTTGTCACATGATCAGTTTTGTCACAAGATCATTTTTGTCACATGATCAGTTTTGTCACATGATCAGTTCTGTCACATGATCAGTTTTGTCACATGATCAGTTCAGTCACATGATCAGTTTTGTCACATGATCAGTTTTGTCACATGATCAGTTTTGTCACATGATCAGTTTTGTCACATGATCAGTTTTGTCCCATGATCAGTTCTGTCACAAGATCAGTTTTGTCACATGATCAGTTTTGTCACGTGATCAGTTTTGTCACATGATCAGTTCAGTCACATGATCAGTTTTGTCACATGATCAGTTTTGTCACATGATCAGTTTTGTCACATGATCAGTTTTGTCACATGATCAGTTTTGTCACATGATCAGTTTTGTCACATGATCAGTTTTGTCACATGATCAGTTCTGTCACATGATCAGTTTTGTCACATGATCAGTTTTGTCACGTGATCAGTTTTGTCACATGATCAGTTTTGTCACATGATCAGTTTTGTCCCATGATCAGTTTTGTCACATGATCAGTTTTGTCACATGATCAGTTTTGTCACATGATCAGTTTTGTCACGTGATCAGTTTTGTCACATGATCAGTTTAGTCACGTGATCAGTTTTGTCATGCGTGGTTATTAAAGGAACGAAACTTAAGGGTTTGGCTAAAATAGGCGAAAACGCGCTATGACGTCATTTGCGTGTTAATTGCGATATTGTTTAAAGACATTTAGATCAAACTAATTTAATTTAATTTCGCAATATGAGCAACGTATTAAATCGCAAGAGAACAACAGATATCTGCCTTTTCCCGATAAATCTGATTTTGGCTCAATCAAAATAATTCTTAGATCATAATTTTAAAAAAATTAAATTAAAAAACAATAACTTTCAAATTCGGAAAAATACTTAAATTATTTCCTTAATTGTTATTTTAAACGCATTTTTAATTTGTAATAATAAGAACTCATACATTTTATATTTTGCTCAATTAAATTTATTCGATTTACGTAGAATATGAAAAGTATGCTGTTTGTTATTAAGAATCCCAACATATTTAAATGACTCAGTTTCTTTAGCGTTTCATCGATACCCCCAGCCCAGTGGTCGGCAAACTCATTAGTCAAAAGAGACAAAATTAGCAGCAGGCCGATCAAATTTCTTGAGAGCCAAATTTCTTTACAGGAACCTGACAAGAATTATGTTTTTGGAGTCAAAACCGATTTTTAGCCGACTGGTCGAACCGCACTTGGGTCTTTAAAGAACCGCATGCGGCTCGCGAGCCGCGATTTGCTGACCACTGCCCACTGCCCTAGCTCATTCTTAAAAATATATGTATGATCTATGTGATATGTTATCACAATTATGATGCTATGTGATATGTTACCATAATATTTATGATGCTATGTAATATGGTATCAGCTATAAATCAATGCACACATTATTTATTTAGATTCCTATGATCGATCGTTAAGAGCATCTACTTCCAGCGTCCACCTTCAGTCGAGTAGGCTCAAGAAAGGTTAAATAGACCAGATGAAATTTGTATCGATCTATTTATAATGTGTCGATGTGTCCTTCCATTAACGACGACCTTCTCACCTAAACAAAGCCGTCACGTGACCCATGTTTTGGATCACACGATTTTTAGATATATTTCAAGTTTAAAATAGAGAATGTTTCAGAATGTTTCTATGGAGTAGTTGATGGTGATGATGATGAGTGATCAATTGTATAGCGCTTGCCTCCAAGTTATTTTAGCATGGTCACAGCGCTCTGGTGTTATTAAGTCTATTTTAAAAAAATGAAGATTTTTTTTTTTCATTTTTAAATTCCATCAATGACTGGGGCAAACTGTCCCATCATTTTGGCACTATCGCTTCAAAAGAGCGCACTCCGTATGACTTATTTCTGTGTCCATCCACACTGGGAACTCTCAGTAAGGACTGTGTTGAAGAGCGCACTCCGTATGACTTCTTTCTGTGTCCATCCACACTGGGAACTCTCAGTAGGGACTGTGTTGAAGAGTGCACTCCGTATGACTTCTTTCTGTGTCCATCCACACTGGGAACTCTTAGTAGGGACTGTGTTGAAGAGTGCACTCCGTATGACTTCTTTCTGTGTCCACCCACACTGGGAACTCTCAGTAAGGACTGTGTTGAAGAGCGCACTCCGTATGACTTCTTTCTGTGTCCATCCACACTGGGAACTCTCAGTAGGGACTGTGTTGAAGAGCGCAGGTTCTTTAAGGATACATATTTTTCGAATCAGTTCTTTAAGATACTCCGGTGCACAGCCTTCCAGACAGCTGTACGCCAGGGACAGAAGTAAATTTAATGTAAAAATAACTATAAATTTACATTGTTACAATTCTTAAATAAATTAACCTCCTGACCTTCAATTAACTTGTTTTTCTTGGTTCTTGTCCCTGTTATACTGTAGAGCTATTTTAACAACAAGAAATTCATCGCAAGATTGGAGTGGTTGGGGGGGCGTGTGGTGGTGGTGGTGGAGGGGTGACACCATGAGTTTACCGCACCGGATGACACCATGAGTTTACCGCACCGGATGACACCATGAGTTTACCGCACCGGATGACACCATGAGTTTACCGCACCGGATGACACCATGAGTTTACCGCACCGGATGACACCATGAGTTTACCGCACCGGATGACACCATGAGTTTACCGCACCGGATGACACCATGAGTTTACCGCACCGGATGACACCATGAGTTTACGGCACCGGATGACACCATGAGTTTACCTCACTGGGTGACACCTTGAGTTTACCTCACCGGGTGACACCAGGAGTTTACCGCGATGAATGACACCATGAGTTTACCACACCCGGTGACACCATGAGTTTACCGCGATGAATGACACCATGAGTTTACCACACCGGGTGACACCATGAGTTTACCGCACAGGTTGTCACCAACCCTGCCTACCTCCCTGATTCAGAGCATCCTTTCGCATTCACGACGCGATGGCGTAGCTGGAACACGTCATCAAATGGCTTACTGGACTGAACCTTGTGATGGCGGTCTTGGCTGAACTTCTCGCAGGAGAACCCCGACTACTGGTTAAATTTGGCTTTCCTGTTTTTGTTTCAAAGGCTCTGTTTAGCGCATCTTCTGCCTATTTTTATCCTTTTTGAGTATGCATATATTTATTTCTTCATTAAAATTGCACTACATTTATGTCATTAGTCACACCCTTATTTTTGTAAGATCTACTGCTTCTGGTAGTGTTCATTGCTGCATCCATATACTGGCGACTGTGCAATGTTGGGGAAGCGATGTTGCTATGCTAACAGCTCCTAGCAGATGCCAGGGCAGCCTTGAAGCTTTCAACCGATGTTGAGTCCACATCGGCATTGTCCAGGTGGTTCCTGTTGGAATATGACAAAATACTGAATGTTGCGCATTGTTTTGCACACCACATTTTGTATTGTGTATTGACGTCATGTTGTTATGCAGTTCCTGTCTTCTGTCCATGGTGGAAGAACTCCATGTTGTTTTCTTGAAATTAAAAACGTTGAACTAACCTTGATGGTTGCTTGTTACATTATCTTCCTTGTGAAGTGGATTAGCAACGTGGATTAGCAACATAATATTTTCAACAAGTTATGGGCCCAGGTAGCGTTAATCTGTGCTAAGCTGTTGCTGATTCGATTTTTGTGTGGTTTGTATTCGGAATCGCTGTTCGCAGAATTACCGGAATGGCAAACATGAACACAAGTATCATTCCTCTTGTTGGAGCAAATTATTCGACATGGAAAATTCAATGCCAGATGGCCTTGATGAAGGATGGACTCTGGGGGATTGTTACTGGGTCTGAAAATGCACCTGACGAGGCTGAATCAGAGAAGGTTGCTAAATTTACTGTAAGGAGAGATAGGGCTTTGGCTATCATTGTGTTGGCGTTGGACACTTCATTGTTGTATTTAATCGGGAATCCAGTTGAACCCAAGATTGTCTGGGAAAAACTGAGGGATCAGTTTCAAAAGAAGACATGGGCTAACAGACTGGCGCTGAGAAGGAGATTACTTACAATTAGAATGAATGATGGGGACTCTGTGCATGAGCACATTAAAACTCTAACAGAGATTTTCAACGAGCTTGCAGTGGTAGGAGATGCCGTTGATGAAGAATCTTGTAACTGAACGATTACTTCACGAAGAGCGAAAGATATCACAACGAAGGGAAGAAGTACCAAGTAGAGCACTTGTGTCGAAGG
The DNA here is from genome assembly GCA_964033795.1 of Lymnaea stagnalis. Lineage (NCBI taxonomy): Eukaryota > Metazoa > Mollusca > Gastropoda > Lymnaeidae > Lymnaea > Lymnaea stagnalis. Next base: position 334,053 of record CAXITT010000409.1, on the reverse strand, counting down.
AGAAGACAATTAAGAAAGGACCCCAGTGTTATTATTGTAAGAAAATTGGACACATTAAAAGAGATTGTCCTGAGTTAAAAAGGCAAGAATCAGGCAAACATATTTACAGACAAAATAAGGCAAATCACACTGAGATTAAGGCTAAGAGATGCTCAAGAAATGAAAGTGTGGGACTGTCAATGAGGCATCGGCATGCCTTAGCTACAGGTAATGGTGTTGCAACTTGGATTATTGATTCTGGAGCAACAAGTCATATGTGTTACAGGAGATCTGAATTTGTCCAGTTATCAAACTTGGAAGAGCCTCTGAATATAGGACTCGGAGATGGACGGAATCTGAAGGCACATGCCTTTGGTGTTGTCAAACTAAGGATGAAGTTGCCTGGTAATAAGCACCAAGAATGCACGCTGCATGATGTGCTTTATGTGCCTGAACTCAAGTGTAATTTGTTCAGTGTTGACCACGCAATTGAGGCTGGAAAGAAAGTTTATTTCAATATTAAAGGCTGTGAAATAAAAGATAATAACGGTAAACATCTGGCAAAGGGAGTGCGGTCACGTGGTTTGTACCATTTGTGTCATTATGCCAATGAACATCGATGTAATACAGCAAGCGGAAGTAAAGAAACAAGTGAGGAACTGTGGCATAGACGCTACGGACACCTAGGTTTTGAAAATCTCAAGAAGCTGGCTGTAGGAAATCTAGTGGATGGTCTAGAGTATGATGAGCGGTCAAATAGGGAACTGTGTGAACCATGTGCAAAGGGCAAAAATCACAGGAACAAGTTTCCGTCAAGTGGAAGGATAAGAAATGGAATACTTGACCTGGTTCACAGTGATGTCTGCGGGAAGGTCAGCACACAATCACTTGGTGGAGCTCACTATTTCCTTACATTTATTGACGATTTCAGTCGATACACTTGGGTTTATATCCTTAAGCACAAGGATGAGGTCTTTAAGTGTTTCCTTGAATGGAAAGCAATGGTTGAGAGGTCAACTGGAAAACATCTTAAGGCCCTACGCACCGATAACGGTGGAGAGTTTACTTCAAATGAATTTGAAGGTTATTTAAAGAAAGAGGGGATCCGTCATGAACTGACTGTTCCGAAAACACCAGAACAGAATGGAGTAGCGGAGAGGAAGAACAGGACTATTGTGGAAGCAGCACGTTCCATGCTGGCTGAGGCACAGCTCCCACGAAAATTCTGGGCAGAAGCAGTGTCAACAGCTGTATATCTGCATAATCGAAGTCCTGTTAACGTTCTTCAAGATACTACACCATTTGAGGTGTTTACTGGTACGAAACCCAGTGTCGATCACCTGAAAGTGTTTGGATGTGTTGCGTATGCACATATTCCTAAAGACGAAAGACAGAAGTTCGATTCAAAAACACAGAAATGCGTTTTTCTGGGTTACGGAATCGATGTCAAGGGTTATCGCCTCTACAATTTGAAAACTAATAGGGTGATTTACAGCAGAGACGTTCTGTTTAACGAAAACAAGTTCGGTCTTGAGAAGGAGGCTGAAAGGTCTCAGGAATCAACACCTATATTTCTGGAATTCATTGACGATGATGAAGACGTAGAGAACACGTTCGGTCTTGAGAAGGAGACTGGAATGTCTCAGAAATCAACACCTGTGTTTCGGGAATTCATTGACAATGACGTCGATGAAGAAGTGAATCGTGTTGATGATCCTGATGATGAAGGTGTTGATGAACCAGATGAGGAGCTAGATGGCAGAAGATCAGCGAGAGTTAAACGCCCACCAAATCGATATGGCGAGTTGTTAAACTTGACTCAAGATCAGGAAGTACCCAGTACAGCGAGACAGGCCATGGCGAGTTCAAGAAAACGAAGTCTGGGACTTAGTAGAACTGCCAGAAGGAAGAAAAGCTGTAGGAAGCAAATGGGTGTTTAAGATCAAAGTAAATGCTGAGGGAAAAATTGAGAGACATAAAGCTCGGTTAGTTGCTCAAGGATACTCACAGAAGTATGGATTGGACTATGATGAGACATTCTGTCCAGTTGTTAGACCTGAGTCAGTGCGCACAGTCATTGCTATGGCTGCAAAATACAATTTACGGTTGCATCAAATGGACGTGACGACAGCCTTTCTGAATGGAGTGTTGGAGGAAGAAGTATTCATGAAACAACCAGAAGGGTTTGTTGAACAAGGAAAGGAAAACCTTGTATGTAAATTGAAGAAAAGTTTATATGGACTAAAACAGTCTCTGAAACAACCAGAAGGGTTTGTTGAACAAGGAAAGGAAAACCTTGTATGTAAATTGAAGAAAAGTTTATATGGACTAAAACAGTCTCCTCGATGCTGGAACACAGCACTTGACAGTCACCTAAAGGGTATTGGGTTTTAAGCAGTCCTCATGTGAACCATGTATGTATACAACTACAGAAGGAGAGATGGTTATCGTTGCAGTCTATGTCGACGATATCTTATTAGCTGCTAGGAACACTAGAATTCTTGCAAGTGTCAAGAAGGCTATTTCATCAAAATTTGACGCAAAAGATCTTGGTGAATTGAAGTCCTTTTTGGGTGTTATGTTTACTCAAAAGGAAGATGGTATCTGGCTAGGACAGCCAGGCTATACAAGCAAAGATTCAAGATTCTTAGAGACATGATTGGTGTGAAACCAATGAATTAGCTTTATTTAGTATTTTGAGAAGGAGTGTTGGACATTGACAAAATGCTGAATGTTGGGCATTGTTTTGCACACCACATTTTGTATTGTGTATTGACGTCTTGTTGTTATGCAGTTCCTGTCTTCTGTCCATGTTGGAAGAACTCCATGTTTTTTTCTTGAAATTAAAAACGTTGAACTAACCTTGATGGTTGCCATTGTTTGTTACATTATCTTCCTTGTGAAGTGGATTAGCAACGTGGATTAGCAACATAATATTTTCAACAGTTCCATGCTATTATTGTGCGTGGGAAGAATGATTGTTTATACTGCACTGTGTTACACCGAGGCACAGTGAAGCATTTGCTATTGTTTCGGGTGTAATTGTTTATGGGGTTGTCGGTGGTGAAGTCAGTGTTCAGTGAGCGTTTTGCTCTGATCAATCTACCCGGCTTCTGTGGGGTGAGGTAGGTGCCTGCTGGGATGGCCGGCACCAACCCCATGACCACTTTATATAAGAATATCAGGCGGAGCCCCTCTCGTCTGTCTTTAATGGAGGGGATGTCAAATCTTTTTAAGAGGCCAGTGACGCAGCCAGGAGTTGTGGATTTGTAGTCTCGTGTGATGAAGCGCACCGCGTTACGTTGGATTCGCTACTTTTCTTTTTATGTTCATTGAGGTTTAAAATACAATTTGACTTTAGCAGGAGGCACCCTATTTAGTCAAAATAATCCTGAGGTGCTAGAGTAGTAAACAACATTCTGAAGGAGTTGCTTGGAATAAAAACAAGTTTGGAAACATAGATTACAACTAGGGGAGTTAATACAGTTTTTGTCGGCAAACGGGTTATCGGGTAGAGAGATCCGTTTTCAAACTGATTTTCAGTTTTACAATTAGGCCTTGAATCCCACAGGAACGCATAGGAACGGCGATCCTGCACTTTTGGCTTTTCCAACATATGCAACGACATACATACGTGTTTAGTTGGGGGTGGGGTATGTGCTGGTTTTAGTGTAAGGGGAGAGATCTTGGGTGAGTTGCCACACTCTTCATCTTATGAACACTACATTCCACAGTGTTCCACAAAGACGTGTCACATAGACCTGATATTTTATAAGACCGTACCATCCACGGATGCAAGTAGAGCGGGGGCAGAGAGGGTTGTTCCCCCCGGGGAGATATTTTTTTTATTTTGGGTGAAGATGATCGTTTCCCTCCATATACTTTACAGAGCTCATTTCTTCTCTTGATCTATTCTCTTTAACAACTTTTTAAAATCTATCGCACCGTAAATCCTTGTTATCATGATGGGGCACAATAAATGCTTTATATCATGATGGGGCACAATAAATGCTTTATATCATGATGGGGCACAATAAATGCTTTATATCATGATGGGGCACAATAAATGCTTTATATCATGATGGGGCACAATAAATGCTTTATATCATGATGGGGCACAATAAATGCTTTATATCGTGATGGGGCACAATAAATGCTTTATATCATGATGGGGCACAATAAATGCTTTATATCATGATGGGGCACAATAAATGCTTTATATCATGATGGGGCACAATAAATGCTTTATATCACGATGGGGCACAATAAATGCTTTATATCACGATGGGGCACAATAAATGCTTTATATCATGATGGGGCACAATAAATGCTTTATATCATGATGGGGCACAATAAATGCTTTATATCATGATGGGGCACAATAAATGCTTTATATCGTGATGGGCACAATAAATGCTTTATATCATGATGGGGCACAATAAATGCTTTATATCGTGATACTTTTTAAAAAAGAAAACGGTTTGTGAAAATTAACAACCGGTTATTGGTTTCAAATACTTTTTTCTTTTAACTTACTTAATTACAACTAAGTAGGTAAAAATAACGCCACAAGCACCTTGAACACTACAACATTTTGACCAACCTAAACCATGGTTGCCGCTCTGGAATATCAACAGGAAACAATTTATCATCCCCACCAATGACCCCTTTGCCTCCTATGACAAAGGTGTCCAGGTCGACATGGCAACTCTCGAATTCTCTAAAGCCTTTGACACTGTTCCACACAGCCTTCTTCTACATAAGCTCCACCACTACGGCATTCCCGCCAACCTTCACTCCTGACTTCACATTCCTAACACAACGGACCATGCTAGTAGTTGTAGACGGCGTCCGATCAGGGAAAGCCACCGTAGACACAGGGGTTCCTCAAAGTACAGTACTGGGCCCCCTTCTCTTTCTCTGTCACATAAACGACCTCCCTGATACTGTAAAATCTCAAGTGAGACTGTTTGCAGATGACTGTCTTGTCTACAGAGAGATAAACGGCTACGATGACCACAAACACCTCCAAACAGATTTGAAGTGTCTTATGAATTGGGTGGACAAATGGGGTATGAAATTTAACGAAACCAAATGCTACACAATGAGCAACTGAAGAAAAAAAAATCAACCTATATGTACTCACTAAACGAGACAATCCTCCAACAGTAGCCAATAATCCATACCTTGGAATTCTCTTCTCCAATAACCTAAAATAACAACCCCCATATAAACAAAATTTAAAAAAGCCAACTCCACCCTAGGTTTCATTCGAAGAAATCCGCGCCACTGCCCAACTTCCTGCAAACGAAATGCTTATCTCGCACTCGTCCGTCCACTTCTAGAATATGGTGTGATCATCTGGGATCCACACCTTAAGCAAGACGTGGACAAGATGGAGCGAATTCAACGTAACGCGGTGCGCTTCATCACACGAGACTACAAATCCACAACTCCTGGCTTCGTCACTGGCCTCTTAAAAAGATGTGACATCCCCTCCATTAAAGACAGACGAGAGGGGCTCCGCCTGATATTCTTATATAAAGTGGTCATGGGGTTGGTGCCGGCCATCCCAGCAGGCACCTACCTCACCCCACAGAAGCCGGGTAGATTGATCAGAGCAAAACGCTGACTGAACACTGACTTCACCACTGACAACCCCATAAACAATTACACCCGAAACAATAGCAAATGCTTCACTGTGCCTCGATGTAACACAGTCCAGTATCAACAATCATTCTTCCCACGCATAATAATAGCATGGAACCACCTGGACAATATGCCACTGTGAACTCGACATCGGTCGAAAGCTTCAAGGCTGCCCATGCATCTGCTAGGAGCCGTTAGTCCAACAACATCATTCCCCCAACCATTGCACAGATGCCAGTATATGAATGCAGCAACGAACACTACCAGAACCAGAAGCATTAAGGGAAATAACTGATCTAACAAAAATATCTTGATGTTTTACGGGTGACCTCCCATTTTCACATCGTCAATAAGGGCAATTTATTTACGAGTTATGTGGCGTTTCACTGTTAAGTTTCTTATCTACTTTTACAATTTTTTAAAGTCATAGTTCTTTGAATGGAATATGAAACTGTAACGGACTATGTTTTCACATGAAAACAGAGAGGTAGCATGAGTGAACAGTGAATTGTGTTGACCAATTTTTTTCCACGAGGAGAGACAATCAATGGATTGTATTTTGAGATGCAAATGTGAACTCCACGTTTTTGGAGAGTAAAATTATGTTTTTGTCAGAGCGGTTGTTTTCCACGCTTTGCTGGTAATAAAGTATGAGTTGACTGAGATAAGGAGAGCTGAGCGCAAGGAGAGTCAGAGTTAGTCGGAGTTGAGTTAGAGTTGAGATGTAGGACAGTTGAGCTGAGTTATAGCAGTGTGAGGACGTGTCTTTCTGAGTGATGGAATATTATATATATATATGTGAAATGATTACATTCATGCAAGGATTATTATTAATATTATCTGTGTAAATTGTGATTTAATAAAGTACTGTAAGTTTAACCAGGATTCAGTATTCTTATTTGCGTGCCTGGATAACAAGAGGAAGAACGATGAAGTCTTAGCCGGCATTCTGAATTACTAACTTAAAACAAGTAACCATGCTACTGACATAACCCACAGCCTAAGAAATAAGTTACAATGATAATGATGTCAGAGCATGTGTGTTACAGAAACAATTAATATTTTTACATTTAGGATTTTTAAAGGAATGTGACTAAAATTTAAGTGATGATTGATAGACTTTCTGTCACTTGAATGTTAAATTGTTTTTTGTTCAAAAGACAAATTGTGTTGTTACCAATGGTATTGTTCTAAGTACCCCTATTCTTCTTCTGGTTACTCTTACTACATTAGTCGCCTGTATTTATCTCTGGAATCGACTTGTTAAGTTAAGATTGACAGAAGGCAAACACCAACAAACGTATGATCTAGATCAGGCCTGCACAACATACGGCCCGCGGGCCGCATGCGGCCCGCCAGGACCCACTTGGCGGCCCGCGAAGTAACGAAATATTCTTTATTATTATTGTTTTCTTAACAGCTTTCATCCATGACAGACTTTACGGGACTGATGGTAGCTCATCCATGACAGACTTTACGGGACTGATGGTAGCTTTCAACCCTTTTTTTCATAAAGTATTACGGCCCGCACAAGTTTTTTATAAAGTAATACGGCCCTCCTGATATTTTGAGTTGTGCACGCCTGATCTAGATGGCTTCATCCTAGATGCCATGTCAGATAGATGTCTTCATCACCAATACGCATATCAGCTAGATGACTTTGTCTTTTGTATCCATGCCAGCTAGATGGATTCAGCCTAAATGCGCATGTCAGCTGGATGTCTTCATCCTTAATATCCATGCCAGCTATAGATGTCTTCATTCTTAATATCCATGTCAACTAGATGTCTTTATCCTAAATGCACATATCATCTAGACATCTTCATCATCAATATGCATATCATCTAGACACCTTCATCATCAATGTGCATGACAGCTAGACGTCTTTGTTCTGGTATGTTTGGAACTGTTATAAAATATCAAAGCTAAATATACTTTTAATATATACATATCATCTTTCCTATCGTTACTTTCATGTCTGAATGGCATCTGTCCTCGTGTCAATTTTATGTCTCAATTTCATCTGCCCTAATTTTACTTTCATATCTTTATGTCATCTGGCCTCGTGTTCGTTTCATGGCTTAATGTCACCTGCCCTATTGATAATTCGCCCGCCCAAGGTGATCAAGACCATTTTAATCGTGGGAGGTGTGCAGTGGATTATTGTGTCTGTGGGTGCGCAGATGGCCGATGAGACCGATTCTGGAATAAAGTTTTCTTGTTCAGGAGATTCAGAGGATTGTTGGGAAACCAGGGGAATGATGGGAAATCTGTAGATCCAAAATTAACAGGGCCTTTTTTGTTGGTTGTCTCTCTTTTCCTCTGCAGCTATATGCCTTCATGATCCTATGTCGAATCTTCTTCCATTCCTGGGTTTATATCGAGGGATATCAGTGCCCTGACACTATTAAAACACATATTTTCACATATACATAAAATATATCATGCGCACATACAGATTCTGGAGTGGGTTTTTTGGCTTTACGTCCTACAGGAGCACCTCGACTGCTGATTTTGTGTCCTTCCGTATTGCCAATGGGATACAACTATAAAGACACCGTTTCACACACACCGTTCTATTCACATTTTCATGGCTGTTCACCAGCCGGAGCTGTCGTGGATGTTCACCAGCCGGAGCTGTCGTGGCTGTTCACCAGCCGGAGCTGTCATGGCTGTTCACCAGCCGGAGCTGTCATGGCTGTTCACCAGCCAGAGCTGTCATGGCTGTTCACCAGCCGGAGCTGTCATGGCTGTTCACCAGCCGGAGCTGTCGTGGATGTTCACCAGCCGGAGCTGTCGTGGCTGTTCACCAGCCGGAGCTGTCATGGCTGTTCACCAGCCAGAGCTGTCATGGCTGTTCACCAGCCGGAGCTGTCATGACTGTTCACCAGCCGGAGCTGTCATCAGCGATTCTCTTCCATATGCAGATTTTGATATTTGTTTCCGTCATGTTTTATGTGTTACGTTCCGCCGGCGTCCTGCACCACTTCCCTACTCCGCTGATTCTCCGGTGTATGGCCTGGTTCCTGTTGGCACGGCCTAGCCAATAAAGCGACCTCTTCCTAAGATCTCTTAGATTTGTTACGTGGCGTGTTCTCTCAGACATCTTACTAGTGGTGTCTCTTAGACATCTTACAAGCGGTGTCTCTCAGACATCTTACTAGCGGTGTCTCTTAGACATCTTACTAGCGGTGTCTCTTAGACATCTTACTAGCGGTGTCTCTTAGACATCTTACTAGCAATGTCTCTTAGACATCTTACTAGCGGTGTCTCTTAGACATCTTACTAGCGGTGTCTCTTAGACATCTTACTAGCGGTGTCTCTTAGACATCTTACTAGCAATGTCTCTTAGACATCTTACTAGCGGTGTCTCTTAGACATCTTACTAGCGGTGTCTCTTAGACATCTTACTAGCGGTGTCTCTTAGACATCTTACTAGCAATGTCTCTTAGACATCTTACTAGCGGTGTCTCTTAGACATCTTACTAGCGGTGTCTCTTAGACATCTTACTAGCGGTGTCTCTTAGACATCTTACTAGCAATGTCTCTTAGACATCTTACTAGCGGTGTCTCTTAGACATCTTACTAGCAATGTCTCTTAGAAATCTTACTACCAATGTCTCTTAGACATCTTACTAGCGGTGTCTCTTAGACATCTTACTAGCGGTGTCTCTTAGACATCTTACTAGCAATGTCTCATAGACATCTTACTAGCGATATCTGTTAGACATCTTACTAGCGGTGTCTCTTAGACATCTTACTAGCGGTGTCTCTTAGACATCTTCCTAGCGGTGTCTCTTAGACATCTTACTAGCGGTGTCTCTTAGTCATCTTACTAGCGGTGTCTCTTAGACATCTTACTAGCAATGTCTCTTAGACATCTTACTAGCAATGTCTCTTAGACATCTTACTAGCAATGTCTCTTAGACATCTTACTAGCGGTGTCTCTGAGACATCTTACTAGCGGTGTCTCTTAGACATCTTACTAGCGGTGTCTCTTAGACATCTTCCTAGCGGTGTCTCTTAGACATCTTACTAGCGGTGTCTCTTAGACATCTTACTAGCGGTGTCTCTTAGACATCTTACTAGCGGTGTCTCTTTGACATCTTGCTAACAATGTCTCTTAGACATCTTACTAGCGATATCTGTTAGACATGTTACGGTGGCGAGCTGTTGAGTTTTCAAAAATTGACAAACCCGAGCAAGAATACGGTGAGAAATCTTTTATTTGCCTGTCAAATTAAACAGTAACAAAAACAATTGACAGCTTGCGGCTCATATGACAGCTGTCACATGGGACAAAAATACAGTTCGGGTGCAAAATTCGTGTACAACTCTATTTCTAAAACAATTTATTAAAAAAGTAGGGAAGAAGGGGAAAAAACATCTGCTTTGCTAGTGAAAATAGTAAAATACACACAAATTATCCCCACGCAAAATGTTACAATACGTCGGCACTTGAAATATGAACTTAGTGAATTCGGCAATATTAAATTATGAAAAAAATTAACATTGAAAAAGTATGACCTGCATGCTAGACTGCAGAGAATGGAGGATAAGAGAGCCATGACAGACTCTACGGGACTGATGGTAGGTCATCCATGACAGACTTTACGGGACTGATGGTAGCTCATCCATGACAGACTTTACGGGACTGATGATAATCATCCATGACAGACTTTACGGGACTGATGGTAGCTCATCCATGACAGACTTTTACGGGACTGATGGTAGCTCATCCATGACAGACTTTTACGGGACTGATGGTAGCTCATCCATGACAGACTTTACGGACTGATGGTAGCTCCTCCATGACAGACTTTACGGGACTGTGGTAGCTCATCCATGACAGACTTTACGAAACTGATGGTAGGTCATCCATGACAGACTTTACGGAACTGACGGTAGGTCATCCATGACAGAGTTGATGACATATTTAAATGTTCCACTTTCAGGTTCAGACATGACAATTATGATTTGCATCATGTCACACATTTTAACATCATGTCAAACAGGCACACGACATGTCACACATGTACACATCATGTTACACATGTACACATCATGTCACACATGTACACATCATGTCATACATGCACACATCATGTCACACATGTATACATCATGTCACACATGTACACATCATGTCACACATGTACACATCATGTCACACATGTACACATCATGTCACACATGTACACATCATGTCACAAATGTACACATCAGTTCACACATGTACACCTCATGTCACAAATGTACGCATCATGTCAGACATGTACACGTCAAGTCACTGAAGCGGGGAAGGGGGGGTGTCCCACTATCGTGATTTTCATGTATACGTTATTTTATTGGTTTGGGGGGAGGGGGCGATCCAAATAAGCAAATATTAACCTAAAGATATTACAGGTATTCACCTAAAGATATTACAGGTATTCACCAAAAGATATTATAGGTATTCACTTAAAGATATTATAGGTATTCACCTAAAGTTATGATCTGTCTCTGTTTTGTAAATTCACAAAGTTATCATGTGAGGCTAGTGTTTTTATCACTTGAGGCTTGTTTTTTTATCATTTTAGGCTAGTGTTTGTTATCATTTGAGGCTAGTGTTGTTATCATTTGAGGCTAGTGTTGTTATCAGGCTAGTGTTGTTATCATTTAAGGCTGGTGTTGTTATCTTTTGAGGCTAGTGTTGTAATCATTTGAGGCTAGTGTTGTTATCATTTGAGGCTAGTGTTGTTATCATTTGAGGCTAGTGTTGTTATCATTTGAGGCTAGTGTTGTTATCAGGCTAGTGTTGTTATCTTTTGAGGCTAGTGTTGTTATCAGGCTAGTGTTGTTATCTTTTGAGGATAGTGTTGTTTTCATTTGAGGCTAGTCATGTTATCTTTTGAGGTAGTGTTGTTATCATTTTAGGATAGTGTTGTTATCATTTGAGGCTAGTGTTGTTATCATTTGAGGCTAGTTATGTTATCTTTTGAGGTAGTGTTGTTATCATTTTAGGATAGTGTTGTTATCATTTGAGGCTAGTGTTGTTATCATTTGAGGCTAGTGTTGTTATCATTTGAGGCTAGTGTTGTTATCATTTGAGGCTAGTGTTGTTATCATTTGAGGCTAGTGTTGTTATCAGGCTGGCGTTGTTATCATTTGAGGCTAGTGTTGTTATCAGGCTAGTGTTGTTATCATTTGAGGCTAGTGTTGTTATCAGGCAAGTGTTGTTATCATTTGAGGCTAGTGTTGTTATCAGGCTAGTGTTGTTATCATTTGAGGCTAGTGTTGTTATCAGGCAAGTGTTGTTATCATTTGAGGCTAGTGTTGTTATCAGGCTAGTGTTGTTATCATTTGAGGCTGGTGTTGTTATCAGGCTAGTGTTGTTATCATTTGAGGCTGGTGTTGTTATAAGGCTAGTGTTGTTATCGTTTGAGGCTAGTGTTGTTATCAGGCTATTGTTGTTATAATTTGAGGCTAATGTTGTTATCAGGCTAGTGTTGTTATCATTTGAGGCTAGTGTTGTTATCAGGCTAGTGTTGTTATCATTTGAGGCTAGTGTTGTTATCTTTGAGGCTAGTGTTGTTATCAGGCTAGTGGTGTTATCATTTGAGGCTAGTGTTGTTATCAGGCTAGTGTTGTTATCATTTGAGGCTAGTGTTGTTATCAGGCTAGTGTTGTTATCATTCGAGGCTAGTGTTTTTATCAGGCTAATGTTGTTATCATTTGAGGCTAGTGTTGTTTTCAGGCTAGTGTTGTTATCATTTGAGGCTAGTGTTGTTATCATTTGAGGCTAGTGTTGTTATCAGGCTAGTGTTGTTATCAGGCTAGTGTTGTTATCATTTAAGGCTGGTGTTGTTATCTTTTGAGGCTAGTGTTGTTATCATTTGAGGCTAGTGTTGTTATCATTTGAGGCTGGTGTTGTTATCTTTTGAGGCTAGTTTTGTTATCTTTTTAGGCTAGTGTTGTTATCATTTGAGGCTAGTTTTGTTATCAGGCTAGTGTTGTTATCATTTGAGGCTAGTGTTGTTATCATTTGAGGCTAGTGTTGTTATCATTTGAGGCTAGTGTTTTTATCAGGTAGTGTTGTTATCTTTTGAGTCTAGTGTTGTTACCATTTGAGGCTAGTGTTGTTATCAGGCTAGTGTTCTTATCATTTGAGGCTAGTGTTGTTATCATTTGAGGCTAGTGTTTTTATCAGGTAGTGTTGTTATCTTTTGAGGCTAGTGTTGTTATCATTTGAGGCTAGTGTTTATTTTTTAATACATGATCAGTTTAAAAGCATGTTTACATAGGAATAAAGGTGCGGCTATGGCACAAAATATTGTGTAGCAGTTGGAGGAAATGGGTGCAACAATAAGCATACAGAGAAAGAGATTTGAAAAATAAAAATAAACCAAAGGGAAACATGCCTGGAACCTCAAGTCATAGTATCCAAGGGGCACCAGAGAGGGAGGAGGACAAACGGGCTTATTGACATGGGACATTGATAGAGTGAGGCAGAATGAGAGCAAGAGAATGAGATAGAGAGTGTGAGAGAGTGTGAGAGAGTGTGAGAGAGAGAGTGTGAGAGAGAGAGTGTGAGAGAGAGAGTGTGAGAGAGAGAGTGTGAGAGAGAGAGTGTGAGAGAGAGTGAGATAGAGAGGTGAGAGAGAGAGTGTGTGAGAGAGAGTGTGAGAGAGAGTGAGATAGAGAGTGTGAGAGAGAGAGAAAACCTCAAAGAAGTAGGATAAGCTAGAAATAGTGTCTCAGAGTGGGGCAACATGTCAAAGATAATTGCTTAGCATCTCTAAAAGGAGTCCCTAGACTTCAGAGAGCAGCCCAAAGACTTCAGAGAGCAGTCCCAAGAATTCAAAGTGCAGGCCCTAGACTTTAGAGTGCAATCTCTAGACTTCAGAGGGCAGTCCCTAGTATCCAGAGAGCAGTCCCAAGACTTCCAACAACTAACATTAAATGAGACATGTGTCCGGCTTTAACAAATAGTTTAGAGGTAAAACAGTGTATAGTAGTTGCCAGGGTGTGAAAATCACTAGTAGTTACTGGCACCAACTTCTCTAAAGCCTCCCCCCCCCATGTAAATATAAATCTTATTCATTCGGTGATTGACTCTAATGACGTGCCCACACTTCTATTAGGGGTGAAGGATGATGATTCATTAGCTCTTCGTCGACACCAAAGTGATACAACAGCTCTACATGGGCCAGGATCGCCTAGGAAGTTATACAAAACACTTGCGCTCTACTGGGACTAGAGGTCACAAAACATGAGCTCTACTGGGACTAGGAGGTCATACAAAACATGAGCTCTTCAGGGACTAGGAGGTCATACAAAACATGAGCTCTACTGGGACTAGGAGGTCATACAAAACATGAGCTCTACTGGGACTAGGAGGTCATACAAAACATGAGCTCTTCAGGGACTAGGAGGTCATACAAAACATGAGCTCTACTGGGACTAGGAGGTCACACAACATATGAGCTCTACAGAGGCTAGGAGGTCATACAACACATGAGCTCTTCAGGGGCTAGGGGGAAATGAGAGTTTCGGCTCTGTGAATTTGTATGTGGCTACTATTAAGGGCTACCATTAATGGCTACCATATATTGCTATTGACTGGGGTCCCAAAATCTACACCTCAAAGGAATTAAACTATTTGAAATTTCAGGTCGCATATTCTAGTACAAGGGTCAGCAAAACTTTGGTAATATTGTGTCAAGTAGGTGGTAATATTTTTTCAAAGTAGGTGGTAATATTGTGTCAAGTAGGTGGTAATATTGTGTCAAAGTAGGTGGTAATATTGTGTTAAAGTAGGTGGTAATATTGTGTCAAGTAGGTGGTAATATTGTGTCAAGAAGGTGGTAATATTGTGTCAAAGTAGGTGTTAATATTGTGTCACAGTGGGTGGTAATATTGTGTTAAAGTAGGTGGTAATATTGTGTCAAGAAGGTGGTAATATTGTGTCAAGAAGGTGGTAATATTGTGTCACAGTAGGTGTTAATATTGTGTCACAGTAGGTGGTAATATTGTGTCAAAGTAGGTGGTAATATTGTGTCAAAGTAGGTGTTAATATTGTGTCAAAGTAGGTGTTAATTTTGTACCAAACTAGGTTGTAATATTTTGTCAAGTAGGTGTTAATATTGTGTCAATGTAGGATGTAATATCGTGTCAAGTAGGAGGTAATATAGTGCCTAGTAGGATTTACATTTATTCGAACAAAAAAAAAGTTTACTTTACAGGACACAATTTTACAAGTTATTTTCTGTTAAAGGTATATTTATTGTATACCGCGTGCCATTGATACACTCTCTACGTGCCACGTCTGACATGCGAGCCGACGCCTGACCTAGCACAATATCTGAATGTGTATTGTATGAGGCATCACATTTGCTTTATATATCACAGCAGATGGTGGGCTGGTTACCGGAAATTTAATCGAAAGAAATTTCGTCGACGGTAAATTGATCGACGGAAATTTGATCGAACGGAAATTTGGTCGAACCTTTTTTTTCAATTCAGACGTTAAAATTTTCGTCGAAATCGTTTTCAACGCACTATACTATATTGCTAAACAAAATAATACGTTCGAAAAAAAAAAATTAAGCAAAAGTTTTAACGTAAAAACTGATAAAAGTTTCGAACAAATTTCCGTTCGATCAAATTATCGTCGATCAATTTACCGTCGACGAAATATCTTTCGATCAAATTTCTGGATACGGGTGAGCTATATTGTACATCTATTTTTCTCAGTCATGATTCATATATTAAATATGAAGATGACATCCTGAAAATAAAATATATTTACAAATACGTTTGAACTTCTGACGTCATTCATCTGTGTACGCACATGCACATGGAGACTGTAACCAAGAGACCAGTGAGAGACTGCAGACATTATTTTAGATACAGACTTCAGACATTATTATAGATACAGACTTCAGACATTATTATAGATACAGACTTCAGACATTATAATAGATACAGACTTCAGACATTATTATAGATACAGACTTCAGACATTATAATAGATACAGACTTCAGACATTATTATAGATGCAGACTTCAGACATTATTTTAGATACAGCCCTCAGACATTATTATAGATACAGACTGCAGACATTATTATAGATGCAGATATCAGACATTATTATTGATACAGACTTCGGAAATTATTATAGATGCAGACTTCAGACATTATTTTAGATACAGACTTCAGACATTATTATAGATGCAGACTTCAGACATTATTTTAGATACAGCCCTCAGACATTATTATAGATACAGAATTCAGACATTATTATGGATACAGACTTCAGACATTATTATTGATACAGACTTCGGAAATTATTATAGATGTAGACTTCAGACTGCAGACTTCAGACATTATTTTATATAAAGACTTCATACATTATTATAGATGCAGAATTCAGACATTATTATACATACAGACTTCAGACATTATTTCAGATAAAGACTTCAGAAATTATTATAGATGCAGACTTCAGACATTATTTTAGATAAAGACTTTATACATAATAGATACAGACTTGATACATTATTGTAGATACAGAATTCAGACATTATTTTAGATAAAGACTTCAGACATTATTATAGATACAAATTTCATACATTATTTTAGATAAAGACTTCAGACATTATTTTAGATAAAGACTTCAGACATTATTTTAGATAAAGACTTCAGACATTATTATATTTACAGACTTCAGACATTATTTTAGAATAAGAATTTTGACATATTTTAGATTCAGACTTCAGACATTATTTTAGATAAATCTTCAAACATTGTTATAGATAAAGACTCACATAATTTGACTGAGTTCCATAAAAATGACTTGCAATTCCCGGCGATAATAGCAAATTAATGGTGGCTTAAAAATGATTTAATTCAAAATGTATTCCATAACAGTGTGTGCGAAAAAACCTAACAAAAAACAACAACTTTACAATTTTTATTTTCATAGAATATCAAGCGCAGCGTAATAGACGTTTTGTCTGGAGAGATCCTTGGACAGTGCCTGGGAGTCAGTGTTTCTTTGAGGCAGCTCTCGGTTGGAGAGATCCTTAGACTGTGCCTGGGAGTCAGTGTTTCTTTCAGGCAGCTCTCGGTTGGAGAGATCCTTAGACTGTGCCTGGGAATCAGTGTTTCTTTCAGGCAGCTCTCGAGGGGGGGGGAGGGGGGAGGGGGTTAGTGCCCTAAGTAATTCAAGTGCCCCCACAAGAAAAAATGTGTGAAACAATAACGTAAAACTCAACAACTACTTAATTTTGTTTTCATAACAATTTTTCAAATGTAGTACACGGTTACATGGTTACATTGTATTACACTTAGTGAAATAGTGCACCCAGTCAAATATCGTGTAGGTCGATATATTCGATGACCCGAATATTTAAGGCAAGTCTTTAGTTACAGTATTCGATTCTAAATATTTCCTTTTTCTTTCACTGAGCCTACTTTCCCATCGAAAGAAGGGACTGCGCGTAGATTGTAAATTGTTATTGCTAAAACTATTTATGCATGTGCTGAAAAATAAAATAAAATTAAAACACATTTCCATTTATTTGGATACAAAATTAACTAGTGCACTCACACCCCCACCACCTTTTTTTTTCTTTCTCCCATTACCATGAATGCACCCCGCGCCCCCCCCCCCCTACGGCTTAAATGTTCCGAAAGAAACACTGACTGGGATTTTGGTCATAGACAGTGATTACATACGTAACAAAATACAGGCCCATTCCCCCCCCTCCCTTTTTTTTCTTTCTCCCATTACCATGAAAGCACCCCCCGCCCCCCCCCCCCTACGGCTTAAATGTTCCGAAAGAAACACTGACTGGGATGTTTGGTCATAGACAGTGATTACATACGTAACAAAATACAGGCCCATAATTTGTTTGTGCAAACATCGTGTGATAAATACAAATTAATGGAAACATGACCTTTTGAAGAGCACACGTCAATTCAAATTAATTCAAAGAAAAAATGTTTTAATGATCAATAAGCCAATCAATATCTTGTTGAATATTATTTAAAAGACATGACAAAAGGCCAACATGAGTATAAGGTATCATAGATTGCATTGAATTAAAAATAAACAGTAAAATTACATAGCGATAAAATTGCACGGATTTATCAAAATATTTCTTCCAACAAATTACATGTTTGAGAATATTTACTGTGAAAGCAAAGCGTTTTGCTAATATAATGGTTCTTTTTCAAAAATATTTGCTTGACCCGGTAATACCCCTTAAGAATGATGTATGCACATAATTCGATGACGTGAACACACAAACATGGCTGCTGTTACTAGGGGACGAACGTCCACACTACAGCCAATGAATCGCGTGCTTTGCAGAAACTACACGTTGAAACACCTACTTCTAAAATGTGTCGTTCATCACGACCGCACCGAGCACTAATCAATCAATAAATATGCAACCTCTCAATAGGCTTACTCGCATCTAGCATGCTCTGCTCAAAGCAATTCAGTTGGGAACTTCATCGTCCGGCTAACTGCCCCGTGGCCTTCATTTGTAATCAAGTCCATTCCGATGCAGGGAATCTTGCTGACGTTACTTGTAAACCATGACGCGTGACTCCAAGTCCATGTAATCCCTCTCTAGATGTATATATAGAATAACCAATAGGCGATGTTAAAAACAGAAAAGGCGAGTGGGAACAATATACGAGACAGTTTGTCTACGCGCCTGGCACCATTGCGCGACGGAGCAGGTCCAGAGACTGTTAGCTGTCGGGGTAGTTTGCCGTTAATCTGAGGATAAAACGGATACAAAGACAAAAGATAATACATTGAATTGTTAAAGAATTAGGTCCTCCAATGATTCATGCGTTAAGTGTTAAAGGATTCAATTCCATGAAGTCTAAACCAAGTCTTTTTTTTTTCGAAATGTCTCGTTGCAGAGACACTATGGTCATACAGATTTTGTAATGCGAGATCTCTACAACGATATCAGGGAATTTCTTGTACGGATTCTGACATTTATGACTCTGACATTTGAAAAAAACATGAATGATGTTGTGAATGACGTCATCCCCTGGTTATTGTAACCTTACCTGAATCTTGCACTTAAACATTCCTACATCATCGGGGCCAGTAATTCAACATTCCCCATTTCACCTGGGTCCTGCACTTTCAGATCCCATTTCACCGGAGTCGTGCACTTTCAGATCTCTATACTTCACCTGGACCTGTTCATAACCTCCTACTTTTCGTTTTGCTAAACCTGGAGGGCTCTGTGATTCTCTCCCCTTTACTACTTACATTCTTGTATTACGAAAACACCAAACAGGTGGAGACAATCTAGACAAACCTGGCATCAAATGCGATGTTGGGTGGTGGATGAATACAATGGGCATTCGTGTTCTTCCTCACGCTATCCACCAATCAGTGCCAACTGTACCGGAACAGGTTTATGTCACATGCAGGAAGTCAATCATTGCCAACAGTACCGGCACAGGTTAATGTCACATACATGAAGTAAATCAATGTCAACAGTACAGGCAAAGGTTAATGTCACATACATGAAGTCAATCAATGTCAACAGTACCGGCACAGGTTAAAGTCACATACATGACGTGACGTTAGTTTATTTAGGGGTCAAATATAGGTTACAAAAAAGTAACAAAAGTTACTTCTGACGAAAAGTGCACGAACCATCTGGCCACGTCATAAACCACTTGTGTCAGTTTGAACAACAGTAATCCCTAACCATCTGGCCACGCCATCAACCACTTGTGTCAGTTTGAACAACAGTAATCCCTAACCATCTGGCTACGTCAACAACCACTTGTGTCAGTTTGAACAACAGTAATCCCTAACCATCTGGCCACGCCATCAACCACTTGTGTCAGTTTGAACAACAGTAATCCCTAACCATCTGGCCACGCCATCCACCACTTGTGTCAGTTTGAACAACAGTAATCCCTAACCATCTGGCCACGCTATCAACCACTTGTGTCAGTTTGAACAACAGTAATCCCTAACCATCTGGCCACGCCGTCAACCACTTGTGTCAGTTTGAACAACAGTAATCCCTAACCATCTGGCCACGCAGTCCACCACTTGTGTTAGTTTGAACAACAGTAATCCCTAACCATCTGGCCACGTCATCAACCACTTGTGTAAGTTTGAACAACAGTAATCCCTAACCATCTGGCCACGCCGTCCACCACTTGTGTCAGTTTGAACAACAGTAATCCCTAACCATCTGGCCACGCAGTCCACCACTTGTGTCAGTTTGAACAACAGTAATCCCTAACCATCTGGCCACGCCGTCCACCACTAGTGTCAGTTTGAACAACAGTATTCCCTAACCATCTGGCCAGGCCGTCCACCACTTGTGTCAGTTTGAACAACAGTAATCCCTAACCATCTGGCCACGTCTTCCACCACTTGTGTCAGTTTGAACAACAGTAATCCCTAACCATCTGGCCACGCCATCAACCACTTGTGTCAGTTTGAACAACAGTAATCCTTAACAATCTGGCCACGCCGTCCACCACTTGTGTCAGTTTGAACAACAGTAATCCCTAACCATCTGGCCACGCCATCAACCACTAGTGTCAGTTTAAACAACAGTAATCCCCAACCATCTGGCCACGCCATCAACCACTAGTGTCAGTTTGAACAAAAGTAATCCCCAACCATCTGGCCACGCCTTCCACCACTTGTGTCAGTTTGAACAACAGTAATCCCTAACCATCTGGCCACGCCTTCCACCACTTGTGTCAGTTTGAACAACAGTAATCCCTAACCATCTGGCCACGCCGTCCACCACTTGTGTCAGTTTGAACAACAGTAATCCCTAACCATCTGGCCACGCCGTCCACCACTAGTGTCAGTTTGAACAACAGTAATCCCTAACCATCTGGCCACGTCATCAATCACTTGTGTCAGTTTGAACACCAGTAATCCCTAACCATCTGGCCACGCCGTCCACCACTTGTGTCAGTTTGAACAACAGTAATCCCTAACCATCTGGCCACGCCTTCCACCACTAGTGTCAGTTTGAACAGCAGTAATCCCTAACCATCTGGCCACGCCATCAACCACTTGTGTCAGTTTGAACAACAGTAATCCCTAACCATCTGGCCACGCCATCAACCACTTGTGTCAGTTTGAACAACAGTATTTCCTAACCATCTGGCCACGCCATCAACCACTTGTGTCAGTTTGAACAACAGTAATCCCTAACCATCTGGCCACGCCATCAACCACTTGTGTCAGTTTGAACAACAGTAATCCCTAACCATCTGGCCACGCCATCAACCACTTGTGTCAGTTTGAACAACAGTAATCCCTAACCATCTGGCCACGCCATCAACCACTTGTGTCAGTTTGAACAACAGTAATCCCTAACCATCTGGCCACGCCATCAACCACTTGTGTCAGTTTGAACAACAGTAATCCCTAACCATCTGGCCACGCCGTCCACCACTTGTGTCAGTTTGAACAACAGTAATCCCTAACCATCTGGCCACGCCATCAATCACTTGTGTCAGTTTGAACAACAGTAATCCCTAACCATCTGGCCTCGCCGTCCACCACTTGTGTCAGTTTGAACAACAGTAATCCCTAACCATCTGGCCACGCCTTCCACCACTAGTGTCAGTTTGAACAACAGTAATCCCTAACCATCTGGCCACGCTGTCCACCACTAGTGTCAGTTTGAACAACAGTAATCCCTAACCATCTGGCCACGCCGTCCACCACTTGTGTCAGTTTGAACAACAGTAATCCCTAACCATCTGGCCACGCCGTCCACCACTTGTGTCAGTTTGAACAACAGTAATCCCTAACCATCTGGCCACGCCTTCCACCACTTGTGTCAGTTTGAACAACAGTAATCCCTAACCATCTTGCCACGTCTTCCACCACTTGTGTCAGTTTGAACAACAGTAATCCCTAACCATCTGGCCACGCCTTCCACCACTTGTGTCAGTTTGAACAACAGTAATCCCTAACCACCTGGCCACGCCTTCCACCACTAGTGTCAGTTTGAACAACAGTAATCCCTTTTATTGGACAAAATGCGTCTACTTTTATTATAACCACGCCTACTTTTGTAAAGCTACAACTGCATTTTGACAAGACACGCCCACATTTGCCCTAACATCTAAAGCTAATACGGCAGTGACGTACCATGGGGGCACTACCATAGTGAAGTACCATGGGGGCTATGTCATTTAAGCAAATACCCTAGTGACGTACTATTGGGACAATGTCATGTAAGCAAATATTGCAGTGACGTACTCAGGAGGCAATGCCATGTAAGCAAATACAATAGTAACGTACCATGGGGGCACAGTCATGTAAGTATATATCGTAGTGACGTACCATGGGAGCACTGACATGTAAGCAAATACCATTGTGACGTATTATGGGAACACTGCTATGTAAGCAAATAGCGCAATGACGTACTATGGGGCGCTGTCATGTAAGCTAATACCGCAATGTCCTACCATGAAAGAACTTTCATGTAAGCCAATACCATAGTGACGTACTATGAGGCGCTGTCATGTAAGCTAATACCGCAGTGACGTACCATGGGAGCACTGTCATCTTTCTGCTCCACCGGGACACTGAACATCTGCGATGTCACCATCTCCTTGTAGCCACGCCTGGCCAGCACGTTCACGTAGGCAAACTCTAAGAAGGCGGCGAAGACGAAGATTAAACTGCTCACCACCCACACGTCAATGGCTTTGATATAGGAAAGCTGGGCAATGAAAGAATGCGTCAGTGTTTGGTGACAATGTGGGCAATGAAAGAATGCGTCAGTATTTGGTGACAATGTGGGCAATGAAAGAATGCGTCAGTATTTGGTGACAATGTGGGCAATGAAAGAATGCGTCAGTATTTGGTGACAATGTGGATAATGACATGTGGATGAAGCATTGATGGCATTCCCTCGGCCATTTGGATCTTGTAAAGAACAATATTTGACCACATGATGTATTACATGACATTGTTTGCTGGTAAGATTATTTCAGGATTGTCTTGGAAATATATATGCAAATGTAAATTATTGTTATTTTCAATTAATATTTAAAGACATTCCAAAAACTTTATCTATTTGAAAAATTATGAAGACATCCTAATAAATATTTAAAAAATGTATTTATGTTGCGTTTGTTGAATAATGTCAATATTTGAAATTTGCATGGCGAATGGGGATCCACTGCATGGATAACACTGGATTCTCCATAACACTTCCCTAGTTTCCATTGTCTCTTAGAGACAGAGGCGTAGCGAGGGTGTTTGGCGCCCGGGGACAAGATCCATTTTAAAGCGCCCCTTTTTCTTTTTTTCAACTCTCAAGCCCATTATTTTCATCAATAAAATAATATCAAAGCACATTTTGGCGCCCCTAACTAGCTGGCGGCCGGGGACATCTGTCCCTCCTGCCCCCCCCCTCGCTACGCCTCTGCTTAGAGACGGATGGACCGCAATCACATATAGAGAGCAAAATTGACATGTTGGTCTTGAACGAATCACTGAGAATGTAAGCCTCAAACGAGTCAAGGTAAATTTAGGTCTTAAACCGGACACCGTAAAATTAGGCCTCATTCGAGTACTGTAAATGTAGGTCTTTAACGAATCATTGTAAATGTAGGTCTTAAAAGAATCACTGTAAATGTAGGTCTTAAAAGAATCATTGTAAATAGAACTATGTGTAAGCTTTGTAAAATATTATGTAATTAAAAAAAATGATTTGTAAATGCCAGAAATTTGACTCTATATATTATTAGGAAACTAACAAAACCATATTGTAAAGTTATGAAAGATCAATTTATAAGGCTAAAAAATGTGTTTAAATAAAACAGTACATGTACGCTTTAATTATGAGAAGACAATTCACACTTCAAGGAATTCGGCTAAATTAAATAATATGAATGTAAATTACATTCTCATAATATATATCGACATAATAATATACACATCCTACCTGAAAAGAAAGGAAAAAGAGCGGTGACAAGCCCCTTAGAAAAAAACATCAGAATGAAAGATTCTGACATTTTCAGACTACTGTACAAGATAATCTTGTAGAATAAATACACTTTAACATAATATTATACCTTTGGCAACTGGGACTGCACGTTAGAACCATGCGTGTTCAGTGTGAGAACCGTTAAGACGCCCAGCGAGACTCTGGCAGGGATCGCGTCCACGTCCAGCCAGAAGGACACCCAGGACAAGGTCACGATCAGGATACTGGGCACGTAGATCTGGATGATGTAGTAGCCAATGTCCCTCTTCAATGTGAACAGCGCCTTGATGCAGGCGAACTTGGCTGAAAGAAACCAAAGCACCAACTATAGTCTCAGTACTGATGACCAAATATAAACACTTCAGTCTCAGTACTGATGATCAAATATAAACACTACAGTCTCAGTACTGATGACCAAATATAAACAATTCAGTCTCAGTACTGAGGACCAAATATAAACACTTTAGTCTCAGTACTGATGACCAAATATAAACACTTTAGTCTCAGTACTGATGACCAAATATAAACACTTCAGTCTCAGTACTGATGACCAAATATAAACACTTTAGTCTCAGTACTGATTACCAAATATAAACACTTTAGTCTTAGTACTGATGACCAAAAATAAACACTTTAGTCTCAGTACTGATGACCAAATATGAACACTTCAGACTCAGTACTGATGACCAAACAGCAACTAAAGTGTCAGTACCGATACAGATATTTGAATGCTCATGAGAGACTTTGGATAGTTTTATGATAAGTTATAAATACAGACTCTAGAGCAGTGGTTCTCAAACTTCCTAATGCCGCGACCACTTAATACATTTCCTTATGTCACGGTGCACCCCAAACATAAAATAATTTTCATTGCTACTTCATACATTTGTGTTTTCCGAGTATCATTGGCGACCCCCGTGTAAGGGTCGTTGAGAACCGCTTCTCTAGAGAAAGATATTATGAGACAGGAATACAGACTTCAGTGAAAGATAATCTTAGTTGCTAAGATTTAAAAAGAAATCATTTACAGAATTTTACACAATCAAAATATTTTTAAACCAATGGTTCTCATTCTGCCACGCATGAAAAATTTAAAAAAAAAATGGAAACTGAGGAACTTTCACAAAAATTTTTAAATTAAAATAAAACAAAATTAAACTTACTTTAAATTGAAATATTTAAGACGTGAATAGAAAACAATCACTAAAAACAAAAGTTTAAATTTAAAATCTAAAATACGATAGAGCCACCAAATTCAACTTTAAAATATATAATACAATAGAGCCACCAAATTCAACTTTTAAATCTAAAATACGATAGAGCCACCAAATTCAAGTTTAAAATATATAATACAATAGAGCCACCAAATTCAACTTTAAAATCTAAAATACGATAAAGCCACCAAATTCAACTTTAAAATCTAAAATTCATAGAGCCACCAAATTCAACTTTAAAATCTAAAATACGATAAAGCCACCAAATTCAACTTTAAAATCTAAAATTCATAGAGCCACCAAATTCAACTTTAAAATCTAAAATACAATAGAGCCACCAAATTCAACTTTAAAATCTAAAATACAATAGAGCCACCAAATTCAACTTTAAAATCTAAAATATAATAGAGCCACTAAATTCAACTTTAAAATCTAAAATACAATAGAGCCACCAAATTCAACTTTAAAATCTAAAATACGATAGAGCCACCAAATTCAACTTTAAAATCTAAAATACAATAGAGCCACCAAATTCAACTTTAAAATCTAAAATACGATAGAGCCACCAAATTCAACTTTTAAATCTAAAATACGATATAGCCACCAAATTCAACTTTAAAATCTAAAATACAATAGAGCCACCAAATTCAACTTTAAAATCTAAAATACGATAGAGCCACCAAATTCAACTTTAAAATCTAAAATATGATAGAGCCACCAAATTCAACTTTAAAATCTAAAATACAATAGAGCCACCAAATTCAACTTTAAAATCTAAAATACAATAGAGCCACCAAATTCAACTTTAAAATCTAAAATACGATATAGCCACCGAATTCAAGTTTAAAATCTAAAATACAATAGAGCCACCAAATTCAAGTTTAAAATCTAAAATACAATAGAGCCACCAAATTCAACTTTAAAATCTAAAATACGATAGAGCCACCAAATTCAAGTTTAAAATCTAAAATACAATAGAGCCACCAAATTCAAGTTTAAAATCTAAAATACAATAGAGCCACCAAATTCAAGTTTAAAATCTAAAATACAATAGAGCCACCAAATTCAACTTTAAAATCTAAAATACAATAGAGCCACCAAATTCAACTTTAAAATCTAAAATACAATAGAGCCACCAAATTCAAGTTTAAAATCTAAAATACAATAGAGCCACCAAATTCAAGTTTAAAATCTAAAATACAATAGAGCCACCAAATTCAAGTTTAAAATCTAAAATACAATAGAGCCACCAAATTCAAGTTTAAAATCTAAAATACAATAGAGCCACCAAATTCAAGTTTAAAATCTAAAATACAATAGAGCCACCAAATTCAAGTTTAAAATCTAAAATACAATAGAGCCACCAAATTCAATTGCACCCCTTCCAGCTTTTTTTTTAAAGGTCAAATAAAAGAAAATGTGGACCAGAATGCAGAACCACTGGCCTGAAGCATTTATCACGTCACTTTCACCCACGTGACTCTGAATCCATTGTGCCGTTACAGGACTCTGTGACGTTGTCCACTATAGAGAACTGCGGCAGTTCGGTGTTAAGAGTTATCTCCTTGTCGTGCGTGACTGGGACGACGCCCTCCGCCCATTTGAACATGACGTTCTCTGTAGTGTAGGTATCTGTAAAACAGGGAATAGATCTGTCACACAAGGAATAGATCTGTCACACGAGGAATAGATCTGTCACACAAGGAATAGATCTGTCACACAAGGAATGGATCTGTAAGACAAGGAATAGATCTGTCACACAGGGAATAGATCTGTCATACAAGGAATAGATCTGTCACACGAGGAATTTTCTGTAACACAAGAAATATATCTGTCACACAAGGAATAGATCTGTAAGACAAGGAATATATCTGTCACACAGGGAATAGATCTGTCACACAAGAAATAGATCTGTCACACAAGGAATGGATCTGTAAGACAAGGAATAGATCTGTCACATAAGGAATACATCTGTCACACAAGGAATAGATCTGTAACACAAGGAATAGATCTGCAACACAAGGAATAGATCTGTATCACGAGGAATAGATCTGTAAAAGAAGAAATAGATCTGTAACACAAGAAATATATCTTTAACAGAAGAAATAGATCTGAAACACAAGAATTAGATGTGTAACACAAGAAATAAATCAGTCACACAAAAAAACAGATATGTAACACAAGGAATAGATCTGTCACAGAAGAAATAGATCTGTCACACAAGGAATAGATCTGTAAAAGAAGAAATAGATCGGTAACAGAAGAAATAGATCGGTAACAGAAGAAATAGATCTGTAACAGAAGAAATAGATCGGTAACAGAAGAAATAGATCTGTAAAAGAAGAAATAGATTTAGATCGGTAACAGAAGAAATAGATCTGTAACAGAAGAAATAGATCGGTAACAGAAGAAATAGATCTGTAAAAGAAGAAATAGATCGGTAACAGAAGAAATAGATCGGTAACAGAAGAAATAGATCTATAACAGAAGAAATAGATCGGTAACAGAAGAAATAGATCTGTAAAAGAAGAAATAGATCGGTAACAGAAGAAATAGATCGGTAACAGAAGAAATAGATCTGTAACAGAAGAAATAGATCGGTAACAGAAGAAATAGATCTGTAAAAGAAGAAATAGATCTGTAACAGAAGAAATAGATCTGTAACAGAAGAACTAGATCTGTAACAGAAGAAATAGATCGGTAACAGAAGAAATAGATCGGTAACAGAAGAAATAGATCTGTAACAGAAGAAATAGATCGGTAACAGAAGAAATAGATCTGTAACAGAAGAAATAGATCGGTAATAGAAGAAATAGATCTGTAACAGAAGAAATAGATCGGTAACAGAAGAAATAGATCTGTAAAAGAAGAAATAGATATGTAACAGAAGAAATAGATCGGTAACAGAAGAAATAGATCTGTAACAGAAGAAATAGATCGGTAACAGAAGAAATAGATCTGTAAAAGAAGAAATAGTTCGGTAACAGAAGAAATAGATCTGTAACAGAAGAAATAGATCGGTAACAGAAGAAATAGATCTGTAATAGAAGAAATAGATTGGTAAAAGAAGAAATAGATCTGTAACAGAAGAAATAGATCGGTAACAGAAGAAATAGATCTGTAACAGAAGAAATAGATCGGTAACAGAAGAAATAGATCTGTAAAAGAAGAAATAGATCTGTAACAGAAGAAATAGATCTGTCACACAAGAAACAAAAATCATTTTCGTTATTGTAGGTATATGTAACAAGAAATTTAACTATTTTAAAATTAACAATAAAGATTCCATTCTCAGATATTCGAAGTCAGAATTTATTTTAATGGATTGTTCCATGAACACTTACAATGACCCGGATTTTTTAAATACCCAGCCCCACCCCCACCCCCACCCCCACCTCAAACACACAATAATCATGCAGCACCATTTTTAATGCATGGTCACATGATGCATGGTCACATGACTCATGGTCACATGATGCATAGGGCTTTGACGCTAGCATTCACAAAGCTCAAACACTTTTTGAGACATTTCTTTACTGGCGTAGGTATTCAAGTACGCGCAGCCCTGGGCTGGAGATGCCTCAAAGTACTGTAAAAAAACGTACGCTACTGCTTACGTCACTCACCCGTCAGTTTTTGCCCCTGTAATTTAACAGGTGGCGAGCAGCTCAAGTTGTGCTCATAACTGAACAGAAGGGGTTACTCCCCCTGATGTTGTTACATGAAACGTACTCGTGTGTGTTTCATAACAGTGCACGATTGTATTTTTAAGTCAAGCTCAAGCAATCGGATGCGGATGAAAATTTATAAACAATTAATTTGCCCCTCCAGCATGACATTACTTTATGAACTCTTGTGTAGTGATCTATCTTACCACACTCTTATAACTCATCATTCAACTGCCTTATTCTCACTTCCTGTCATCTTGGTTTCGAAAAAACCAACTTTCGGTCATAACATTAAGGGCGACCATTTAAGTTTTTAAATTACTTTCTATTTCTTTTTTTAAAATTTTATTTGTACTGTCTGCTGAAACAGCCTCTTAAGCAAATTGTTCTTCGCTTATTGTGCTTCATATATCAAGCTTCCACGTATTTTGGTTCTTCTTTTTCCACAGTCACTTTGAATTCTCTAACTCATCATTTAAATGCTTCCATCCTACAAACACTTTGATATCTCCTAAATCAGACCTGCACAACTCAAAATGTAAGGCGGGCCGTAATACTTCATGAAAAACTTGTGCGGGCCAAATGAACACAGGAGAGGGGGGAAAGCTATTATGAAAATACTAATGATAAAGAATATCATTTATTGCTTTGCGAAACACAAACTGGGTGCTTGCGGGCCGCTTGTGGCCCGAGGACCGTATGTTGATCAGACCTCCCCTAAATATTCGTTCAACTGCCTCCATCTCACAGACACTTTGTATTCCTTAACTCATCATTCAACTGCCGTCACCCCACGAGAGCTTTGCTCACTGTACACATATTTTGACAATGTTAACTTTTTTCTTCGTACTGGTTGCTTCTGAGTGCAAACATGTTGCAATGAAATAATGAGATGCTTTTGATTATTTAGACTTTCTTAAACTATTCATCTGATCAATCACTTGGTGAAGCCTTGAAACAAAAGCCACCGCCTCTGACGTCACGACACAGTATACTCGGACATGAGTTGGGTACAGCTCAGTCTTGGCGATGTGACAATGAGATCAATCGAATCTAATCAAAACCCGGCCAGCACCGACATCATTGATCGTTGTGTAGCCATGTCAGCCCCTTATTGCCAGCACCGACATCATTGATCCTTGTGTAGCCATGTCAGCCCCTTATTGCCAGCACCGACATCATTGATCCTTGTGTAGCCATGTCAGCCCCTTATTGCCAGCACCGACAGATTCAATCACATTTGGGGAGTACATTTTCTTTGAGATAGGTGCATCCTTGGAGTGTTCACACTGAACAGGTGTATTTTCCATAATGCACTTTTATGCCAGGCACGCTGTAGTCGTACGCAAATCTCCCTCTAAAATCAAGATCTAAAAATTGGATCTCCACAGGTTACAAAGATATGGTTACGCGCAGTTGTTATGCGCAGATCTTATGCGCAGATGTTAGGCGCATTTGTATCAGTTCCTCCATTTCGTGTGAAACTCAGTGTTCCGCCATCTTATCTTGATGTTAACGAGTAAACATCTTGACGTCATGTTTAACATTGAACATTTTTCAAATAATTAAGTATGAGATAGAGTCAGGAATTTGGCGGAGTCACAATAAAATGACCTTCACCCCGCATTCGGAAAATAAACACATGTTAGCTGGGAGGTTTCAATAAAAATAAACACATTGTAGCTGGGAGGTTTAAAAAAAAATAAACACATGTTAGTTGGGAGGTTACAATAAAAATAAACACATGTTAGCTGGGAGGTTACAATAAAAATAAACACATGTTAGCTGGGAGATTACAATAAAAATAAACACATGTTAGCTGGGAGGTTACAATAAAAATAAACACATGTTAGCTGGGAGGTTACAATAAAAAAAACATATGTTAGCTGGGAGATTAAAAATAAAAATAAACACATGTTAGCTGGGAGGTTACAATAAAAATAAACACATGTTAGCTGGAATGTTACAATAAAAATAAACACATGTTAGCTGGGAGGTTACAATAAAAATAAATACATGTTAGCTGGGAGATTACAATAAAAATAAACACATGTTAGCTGGGAGGTTACAATAAAAATAAACACATGTTAGCTGGGAGGTTACAATAAAAATAAACACATGTTAGCTGGGAGGTTACAATAAAAATAAACACATGTTAGCTGGGAGGTTTCAATAAAAATAAACACATGTTAGCTGGGAGGTTACAATAAAAATAAACACAGGTTAGCTGGGAGGTTACAATAAAAATAAACACATGTTAGCTGGGAGGTTACAATAAAAATAAACACGTTAGCTGGGAGGTTACAATAAAAATAAACACATGTTAGCTGGAATGTTACAATAAAAATAAACACATGTTAGCTGGGAGGTTACAATAAAAATTAACACAGGTTAGCTGGAAGGTTACAATAAAAATAAACACATGATAGCCGGGAGGTTACAATAAAAATAAACACATGTTAGCTGGGAGGTTACAATAAAAATAAACACATGTTAGCTGGAAGGTTACAATAAAAATAAACACATGTTAGCTGGGAGGTTATAATAAAAATAAACACATGTTAGCTGGGAGGTTACAATAAAAGAAACACATGTTAGCTGGTAGATTACAATAAAAATAAACACATGTTAGCTGGGAGGTTACAATAAAAATAAACACATGTTAGCTGGGAGGTTACAATAAAAAAAACACATGTTAGCTGGGAGGTTACAATAAAAATAAACACATGTTAGCTGGGAGGTTACAATAAAAATAAACACATGTTAGCTGGGAGGTTACAATAAAAATAAACACATGTTAGCTGGGAGGTTACAATAAAAATAAACACATGTTAGCTGGGAGGTTACAATAAAAATAAACACATGTTAGCTGGGAGGTTACAATAAAAATAAACACATGTTAGCTGGGAGGTTACAATAAAAATAAACACATGTTAGCTGGGAGGTTACAATAAAAATAAACACATGTTAGCTGGGAGGTTACAATAAAAATAAACACATGTTAGCTGGGAGGTTACAATAAAAATAAACACATGTTAGCTGGGAGGTTACAATAAAAATAAACACATGTTAGCTGGGAGGTTACAATAAAAATAAACACATGTTAGCTGGGAGGTTACAATAAAAATAAACACATGTTAGCTGGGAGGTTACAATAAAAATAAACACATGTTAGCTGGGAGGTTACAATAAAAATAAACACATGTTAGCTGGGAGGTTACAATAAAAATAAACACATGTTAGCTGGGAGGTTACAATAAAAATAAACACATGTTAGCTGGGAGGTTACAATAAAAATAAACACATGTTAGCTGGGAGGTTACAATAAAAATAAACACATGTTAGCTGGGAGGTTACAATAAAAATAAACACATGTTAGCTGGGAGGTTACAATAAAAATAAACACATGTTAGCTGGGAGGTTTCAATAAAAATAAACACATGTTAGCTGGGAGGTTACAATAAAAATAAACACAGGTTAGCTGGGAGGTTACAATAAAAATAAACATATGTTAGCTGGGAGGTTACAATAAAAATAAACACGTTAGCTGAGAGGTTACAATAAAAATAAACACATGTTAGCTGGAATGTTACAATAAAAATAAACACATGTTAGCTGGGAGGTTACAATAAAAATAGACACAGGTTAGCTGGAAGGTTACAATAAAAATAAACACATGATAGCTGGGAGGTTACAATAAAAATAAACACAGGTTAGCTGGGAGGTTACAATAAAAATAAACACAGGTTAGCTGGGAGGTTACAATAAAAATAAACACAGGTTAGCTGGGAGGTTACAATAAAAACAAACACATGATAGCTTGGAGGTTACAATAAAAATAAACACAGGTTGACAAGATTATTTGGATTGTTGACACAAACAATGTGTCATTTGAAACCAAGTCAATACAAACAGTGTCATTTGATACCAAGTCAATACAAACAATGTGTTATTTGATGCCAAGTCAATACAAACAATGTGTCATTTGATGCCAAGTGAATACAAACAAACGTCATTTGATACCAAGTCAATACAAGCAAACGTCATTTGATACCAAGTTAATACAATGTTTCATTTGAAACCAAGTCAATACAAACAATGTGTCGTTTGAAACCAAGTCAATATAAACAGTGTCATTTGAAACCAAGTTAATACCATGTGTCATTTGAAACCAAGTCAATACAAACAGTGTCATTTGATACCAAATTAATACAATGTGTCATTTGAAACCAAGTCAATACAAACAATGTGTCATTTGAAACCAAGTCAATATAAACAGTGTCATTTGAAACCAAATTAATACAATGTGTCATTTGAAACCAGGTTAATACAAACAGTGCCATTTGATACCAAGTTAATACAATGTGTCATTTGATACCAAGTCAATACAAACAATGTGTCATTTGATACCAAGTCAATACAAACAGCATGTCATTTGATACTAAGTCAAGTTAATACCATGTGTCATTTGAAACCAAGTCAATACAAACAGTGCCATTTGATACCAAGTTAATACAATGTGTCATTTGAAACCAAGTCAATACAAGCAATGTGTCATTTGAAACCAAGTCAATACAGTTTCATTTGAAACCAAGTTAATACAATGTGTCATTTGAAACCAAGTCAATACAAACAATGTGGCATTTGAAACCAAGTCAATACAAACAGTGTCATTTGATACCAAGTCAATACAAACAGTGTCATTTGATACCAAGTCAATACCAACAATGTGTCATTTCGTACCAAGTCAATACCAACAATTTGTCATTTGACACCAAGTCAATACAAATAACATGTCATTTGATACCAAGTCAATACAAACAACATGTCATTTGATACCAAGTCAATACAAGCAGATAAGTGTGTACTCACAACTTTGTATAACCATCGGACAGTGCTGTGTGTCCAGGGGGTACTTCTGGAGCCGCATTCTACAGCTAAGGGTGAGCGACAATCTGCAAGTCACAAAGTAATTTTGGGTGAACAAGTCACAATTGTAACATATGGGGAACAAGTCACTTAGTAACATATAAGGAACAAGTTACAATGGAACATATGGGGAACAAGTAACTTAGCAAAATAAGGGGATGTAGCTGATAAACTCTCCTTGAATACCTGGACTAAATAGTGCTCAAGTGATTCACGTAGCTGATAAACTCTCCTTGAATACCTGGACTAAATAGTGCTCAAGTGATTCAGGTAGCTGATGAACTGTCTTTGAATCCCTGGACTAACTGGTCAAGTCATTCTTACCTAACCTCAAATACATTACTCTTCACTGGTTCTTCCACTGTCACCTGTTATTCGCCTGTAGTATTCACCTATTATTTCCATTTAATTGTCACCTATTATTCACCCATAATTTTCACCTGTTATTCATCTGTAATTGTCGCCTGTTATTTCTATTTAATTGTCTCCTATTATTTCCCCTTAATTGTCACCTATTATTTCCCCTTAATTGTCCCCTATTATTTCCCTTTAATTATCCCCTATTATTTCCCTTTAATTGCCCCCTATTATTTCCCTTCATTTGTCACCTATTATTTCCTTTTAATTGTAACCTATTATTTCCTTTTAATTGTCACCTATTATTTCCCTTTAATTGTCACCTATTATTTCCCTTTAATTTTAGCACCTGTTATTCCCCAGTAATTGTCACCTGTTTTTTCCCTTCAATTGTCAACTATTATTTACCTCTAATTGTCACCTGTTTTTACCAACATACTTGTCACGTGTTAGTCCCCACATAATTGTCACTTGTTAGTCCCCAAATATTTGTCACTTGTTAGTCCCCAGATAATTGTCACTTGTTAGTCCCCAAATAATTTTCACCTGTAATTACCCACATAATTGTCACTTGTTAGTCCCCAAATAATTGTCACCTGTTATTACCCACATAATTGTCCCCTGTTTGTCCCCACATAATTGTCACTTGTTAGTCCCCACATAATTGTCACTTGTTAGTCCCCACATAATTGTCACTTGTTAGTCCCCACATAATTGTCACTTGTTAGTCCCCACATAATTGTCACTTGTTAGTCCCCACATAATTGTTACTTGTTAGTCCCCACATAATTGTCACCAATTATTCTCACCATAATTGTCACCATTTATTCCCCATATTTGTCGCTCGTTCTTCCCCAACATTATGGACATAATTTGGCTTCTCAAAATTCTCCCACCTAGGATATTTATTTCATCAACTTTGTTATCTTAACTTGACACGACGTTGATTTCAAAACATTGCTATCTGATTAACTGTCATTTAAACAAAAAAAGATTTTGATAGCTTTAGAAGCATCTGACACTCCTTGAAATTTGTTTGACATATTTTAGTCAAATTCCTGTGACCCTGTCTGAATCTTTTCAGTGTGATCTTGTTCATAACTGTTCATCCCGGACTTTGTCTATTTCTTTGTCTATTTCTTAGTATATTTATCAGTCTATTTCTTTGTCTATTCCTTAGTATATTTATCAGTCTATTTCTTTGTCTATTTCTTAGTATATTTATCAGTCTATTTCTTTGTCTATCACTTTGTCTATCACATTTCTGTAACATAATTCCTTCCATAATATTTCTCCTTTTTCACGTTGTGCCTGGCTTTCACGTTAATTGTGTTTAATGGACTACGTCTTGACCACTTCTTTTAATGATTTATTTGGACACTGTTATTACTCTGGAGCCTATTTTATGTTATCATACACATTTCTAGCTCATCAACATAAAGTCCATTTCGGATATTTCATACATTTGATGACCATTCATCTACAGCTGAGTTAGTAAACCAATTGTCGGCTGGGAATAACGTTGACCATGGTACACAGGTGGCGCTACAGCCCAGGTAGGGCTTTGGCCTACCTCACCCCTTCCTTCCACTTAGACCATTCCTGTGGCGCTACAGCCCATTGAGGGCTTTGGCCTGCCTCACCACTTCCTTCCACTTAGACCATCCCTGTGGCGATACAGCCCATTGAGGGCTTTGGCCTGCCTCACCACTTCCTTCCACTTAGACAATCCCTGTGGCGATACAGATCATGTAAGGCTTTGGCCTTCCTCACCGCTTTCTTCCAATCAGACCTAACTCATAAGAAAGCTTGAAATATGCAACAAAAATGTATACGAGGAGTATCGCCTTAAAGCCTTCTTCAGCGAGCAGAATAAAAAGAAAATCGCAAGGAAGAAATAGTGCATTCCTTTAACATAGGGGCCAAACCGAAAGGTAAAAGTATTCTATTTACACGCAAAATGCTCTTGTGGGATTGAGAATTTTATAATTCTTCAAATTTAACATTTTCCCTTTCAGTTTTCCATTGAAAAATCTCCCCCCCCCCCCCAAATTAATATTTACGTCTAACAATGTCATCACTTAGCAAACATTTCTACATGTTCCGTAGTATATTGATAATCTATTTATAGTTACATTTTTCTCCAGCCCCCCCACCACTCCAAAAAAAAATTACCAAAAAAGTAATAAAATTCCATTCTATTTTTGAGCTAAATTTATATTTGTCTGTATTTGATGTTGTTCTGTTCCCTTTCAGCCGATGTGTCGTATTATGATTTGGGTGAGAACTGTCTGTGGGCCTTTTGTTTAAAGGCCGGTGAGTAGGATGTTCAAACTGTCTGTGGGCCTTTTGTTTAAAGGCCGGTGAGTAGGATGTTCAAACTGTCTGTGGGCCTTTTGTTTAAAGGCCGGTGAGTAGGATGTTAAAACTGTCTGTGGGCCTTTTGTTTAAAGGCCGGTGAGTAGGATGTTCAAACTGTCTGCAGGACGATTTCTCAAAATACCCGGACCCGGGGCAAAAAAACCAAAAAAACAACTTCACCCGGCTAAGCCTTAATATTCAATACCAAGCTGAGAATGCAGCCAGCTAAGCTTGAACTCAGTTCTTCTTCTTCTATTTTTTGAGGGCCCACGATCAATACTCCCATTCTGGCTCCCATTCTGGCTCCCATTTCAACCATGGGGTGAGCATGAAGCCCCCAAACACTTTGGCAAACACAGAGACTTTAATTGCTGACCCCCGTGGAGCCTCACCTGATCTACTTTAGATCTGAAGCTCACCTGAAACGGCGGTCTGTGTCAACATTTCAACCCGATCACTTCATTTGATAAAAAAATATAACTTTGAGTGCGTGACATTTAAAAAAAAAAGTTAACATTCAATAGATACGGATAATAAACGTCAGAGATGCTTCTAACATTTCATGATGTATTCCTTTGCCCCATCTCCACAACGTGGGAAACTTGATTAAAGATAACTAATTCGTACGCCATTCGCCCACCCCCCCCCCCTTTTTTTTTACAGCCATCATGGTCAACTTATCTTTGACAGGTCGGAAAATGAATGTCTCATAATAGGCTGTGTCCCCCCCCTTTTTTTTTACAGCCATCATGGTCAACTTATCTTTGACAGGTCGGAAAATTAATGCCCCATAATAGGCTGTGCCCCCCCCCCCCCACCTCCCCACGCTCCAACCTCAGCCCAAGCGGCCAACTGACCATTCGCAGGTCGGAAACTGAATGTCTGGTCATGTGTTTAAATATATTTACATACCGTAGACTGTAGGACACTGTTCCGTTCTTGTAAATATGCATGTACTTATTGGGCACAGTGACGTCATGGAACGCCCCCTTCTTCTCGTTCCGGAAGTAGACGTCGGGCACCCAGACCTTGTCCATTATTTTGGAATCGACTTCGAGGGAGGTGAAGTTGGTGTTGAACTTCGTGAACATCAGCCGCTTGTCCGTCCACTGCATGAAGATGTAGATCTCCACGGAGTAGTCCTGGGAGAAGGACAAACAGGAGGACGGTCAAGCCGAGTGGGCACCAGGACCGTAGAATCAGTTCTGGAGTAAACGAAGGTCAAGGCTGGGGTCTTTTACATTTTACGCGAGTCAGGATAAAATATCCTAAGGAAACCCAGTCAAATAATATTTAAAAAAGAATAAAATAATTCGCTTAGTTTTTATGCGAGATAGTCAACGCCACGCTATTTCGGAGTCTCGACAATGGTCTGACTCCGCCCGCCTGGTGAGACACACTTTTTTGTTGTTGGCAAATCTGATTAGAAAAATTATGCAAACATGCCCTGCGTTATAGGAAGCATCAAGCCCGATTACAATTCCAACTTTTAGAAAATGCCCTTGTTCCTAGCCCCAGTGACAGCTGTGTTCCCTACCCCAGTGACAGCTGTGTTCCTTACCCACAGTGACATTCGTGTTCCCTAGCCCTAGTGACAGCCGTGTTCCCTAGCCCTAGTGACAGCCGTGTTCCCTAGCTCTATACATATTTTATGCATTGATCTATACATAACGCCATGCTGCCAATCTTGCCTTTGACGGCATCCGGTAACGTCATTGACCGTATTTTTTTTCTGCATGTGGAATTAATCATTGTGAACTTTAAAAACCCATTTATGGACCCATCTCACAATGGAAGCTGGAAGTTGACAATGAACCTGGTTGGGTGCCCAACAGCCTTGTCGGGATGCATTCCATGACGTACCACCAGCCGTCACAATACAGAGATCCTACTAGACGGCCAATTGCCCTCTTTGAGTGAAAAAGTTTGTTCAGCTCTAACACCTCCGTCCATTTCACGTCCACTAGTTTACAACAGAGAGACATCTTTAGTGTTACTTTGATTGACCAAACATCTCTGACAATGTTTCTAAAAATGTTTCCTTTCCTTTTTTGATTCGCATTGACTTCTCTATTGCTAACTCACTTCAGTTTGATTTTGTCATTGCTCATTGACGTAAATTTGATTTTGTCATTGCTAAATGACGTCAAATAGACTTTCTTATTTGTAATAACGACGACAATTTGTCTTTGTCATTTATAAGTAAAACGATTTAAGGTGACTTTGCTGACTCAGTAAAATAATTTGTTTAAACATCAGTACTTGTATTATTTTATCACAAATTTTAGTGGTTTAAGATGATTTTTTTAAACTCGACAAAATCACTGAATGAAATCGATAGAGCAATGAACATGAAGATCCTCAAAGAGACCACCGACCTCGTACTGTAGTGAACGGTGCCGTTGGGGTAAATATGAATGTATCTGTTGGGCACGGTGACGTTATGGAAAGACGCCCTCTTCTCGTTCTTAAAGTAAACATCGGGCACCCAGACCAGGGGCATCATCATGGAGCCAACTTCCAGCTTGTCGGCACCGTGAAGGTTCTTGTAGCGCAGACGTTTGTCCAGCCAGGACATGGTCAGGTAGATCTCCACGGAGTAGTCCTGTTGAGACAAAGTCACACGAAAGATCTGAGACAAAGTCACACAACAGATCTGCTGAGACGAGGTCACACAACAGATCTGATGAGACGAGGTCACACAACAGATCTGATGAGACGAGGTAATACAACAGACCTGATGAGACGAGGTCACACAACAGATCTGCTGAGACGAGGTCACACAACAGACCTGATGAGACGATATCACACAACAGATCTGATGAGACTAGGTCACACAACAGATGTGATGAGATGAGGTAACACAACAGATTAAAGCAGTCGTTCGCAGCTGACGAGGGGGTTCAGGTGAATGGAATAGACAAGAGAGTAAGTCTCGTTTAGATTTGCTAATAAGTGAGTTGAGAAAGAAAATGAGCACACAAAAAATATGGGGAAACCTGAAAAAAGGAACGCTACAAAACAAGGAATGTGTCGGCAGGAAGCCTCCGTCAGCGAAAAAACAACAGAGAAGAAACAGAATGAAATAAAAATAGCACTGAGCTGAAAAGTAGCACCATTTTTTCAGGTTTTCACAAACTTTAAGTCATATCAGTTTTTTGCTAACCTGATTGCAGTCTTTCCCCTTTATTACCATAAGAAACGAGTTAGCTTTGTTTTGGTTGGCCTCTAAGATAGTCTCATTTTGATTGGCTAATAAGTGAGTTAGCTTTGTTTTGGTTGACCTCTAAGGTAGTCTCATTTTGATTGGCTAATAAGTGAGTTAGCTTTGTTTTGGTTGGCCTCTAAGATAGTCTCATTTTGATTGGCTAATAAGTGAGTTAGCTTTGTTTTGGTTGGCCTCTAAGGTAGTCTCATTTTGATTGGCTAATAAGTGAGTTAGCTTTGTTTTGGTTGGCCTCTAAGATAGTCTCATTTTGATTGGCTAATAAGTAAGTTAGCTTTGTTTTGGTTGGCCTCTAAGATAGTCTCATTTTGATTGGCTAATAAGTAAGTTAGCTTTGTTTTGGTTGGCCTCTAAGGTAGTCTCATTTTGATTGGCTAATAAGTGAGTTAGCTTTGTTTTGGTTGGCCTCTAAGATAGTCTCATTTTGATTGGCTAATAAGTGAGTTAGCTTTGTTTTGGTTGACCTCTAAGATAGTCTCATTTTGATTGGCTAATAAGTGAGTTAGCTTTGTTTTGGTTGGCCTCTAAGATAGTCTCATTTTGATTGGCTAATAAGTGAGTTAGCTTTGTTTTGGTTGGCCTCTAAGATAGTCTCATTTTGATTGGCTAATAAGTGAGTTAGCTTTGTTTTGGTTGGCCTCTAAGATAGTCTCATTTTGATTGGCTAATAAGTGAGTTAGCTTTGTTTTGGTTGGCCTCTAAGATAGTCTCATTTTGATTGGCTAATAAGTGAGTTAGCTTTGTTTTGGTTGGCCTCTAAGATAGTCTCATTTTGATTGGCTAATAAGTGAGTTAGCTTTGTTTTGGTTGGCCTCTAAGATAGTCTCATTTTGATTGGCTAATAAGTGAGTTAGCTTTGTTTTGGTTGGCCTCTAAGATAGTCTCATTTTGATTGGCTAATAAGTGAGTTAGCTTTGTTTTGGTTGGCCTCTAAGATAGTCTCATTTTGATTGGCTAATAAGTGAGTTAGCTTTGTTTTGGTTGGCCTCTAAGATAGTCTCATTTTGATTGGCTAATAAGTGAGTTAGCTTTGTTTTGGTTGGCCTCTAAGATAGTCTCATTTTGATTGGCTAATAAGTGAGTTAGCTTTGTTTTGGTTGGCCTCTAAGATAGTCTCATTTTGATTGGCTAATAAGTAAGTTAGCTTTGTTTTGGTTGACCTCTAAGATAGTCTCATTTTGATTGGCTAATAAGTGAGTTAGCTTTGTTTTGGTTGGCCTCTAAGATAGTCTCATTTTGATTGGCTAATAAGTAAGTTAGCTTTGTTTTGGTTGACCTCTAAGGTAGTCTCATTTTGATTGGCTAATAAGTAAGTTAGCTTTGTTTTGGTTGACCTCTAAGATAGTCTCATTTTGATTGGCTAATAAGTAAGTTAGCTTTGTTTTGGTTGACCTCTAAGGTAGTCTCATTTTGATTGGCTAATAAGTGAGTTAGCTTTGTTTTGGTTGACCTCTAAGGTAGTCTCATTTTGATTGGCTAATAAGTGAGTTAGCTTTGTTTTGGTTGGCCTCTAAGATAGTCTCATTTTGATTGGCTAATAAGTAAGTTAGCTTTGTTTTGGTTGACCTCTAAGGTAGTCTCATTTTGATTGGCTAATAAGTAAGTTAGCTTTGTTTTGGTTGACCTCTAAGATAGTCTCATTTTGATTGGCTAATAAGTAAGTTAGCTTTGTTTTGGTTGGCCTCTAAGATAGTCTCATTTTGATTGGCTAATAAGTGAGTTAGCTTTGTTTTGGTTGGCCTCTAAGATAGTCTCATTTTGATTGGCTAATAAGTGAGTTAGCTTTGTTTTGGTTGGCCTCTAAGGTAGTCTCATTTTGATTGGCTAATAAGTGATTTAGCTTTGTTTTGGTTGGCCTCTAAGATAGTCTCATTTTGATTGGCTATTAAGTGAGTTAGCTTTGTTTTGGTTGGCCTCTAAGATAGTCTCATTTTGATTGGCTAATAAGTGAGTTAGCTTTGTTTTGGTTGACCTCTAAGATAGTCTCATTTTGATTGGCTAATAAGTGAGTTAGCTTTGTTTTGGTTGGCCTCTAAGATAGTCTCATTTTGATTGGCTAATAAGTGAGTTAGCTTTGTTTTGGTTGGCCTCTAAGATAGTCTCATTTTGATTGGCTAATAAGTGAGTTAGCTTTGTTTTGGTTGGCCTCTAAGATAGTCTCATTTTGATTGGCTAATAAGTGAGTTAGCTTTGTTTTGGTTGGCCTCTAAGATAGTCTCATTTTGATTGGCTAATAAGTGAGTTAGCTTTGTTTTGGTTGGCCTCTAAGATAGTCTCATTTTGATTGGCTAATAAGTGAGTTAGCTTTGTTTTGGTTGGCCTCTAAGATAGTCTCATTTTGATTGGCTAATAAGTGAGTTAGCTTTGTTTTGGTTGGCCTCTAAGATAGTCTCATTTTGATTGGCTAATAAGTGAGTTAGCTTTGTTTTGGTTGGCCTCTAAGATAGTCTCATTTTGATTGGCTAATAAGTGAGTTAGCTTTGTTTTGGTTGGCCTCTAAGATAGTCTCATTTTGATTGGCTAATAAGTGAGTTAGCTTTGTTTTGGTTGGCCTCTAAGATAGTCTCATTTTGATTGGCTAATAAGTGAGTTAGCTTTGTTTTGGTTGGCCTCTAAGATAGTCTCATTTTGATTGGCTAATAAGTAAGTTAGCTTTGTTTTGGTTGACCTCTAAGATAGTCTCATTTTGATTGGCTAATAAGTGAGTTAGCTTTGTTTTGGTTGGCCTCTAAGATAGTCTCATTTTGATTGGCTAATAAGTGAGTTAGCTTTGTTTTGGTTGGCCTCTAAGATAGTCTCATTTTGATTGGCTAATAAGTAAGTTAGCTTTGTTTTGGTTGACCTCTAAGATAGTCTCATTTTGATTGGCTAATAAGTGAGTTAGCTTTGTTTTGGTTGGCCTCTAAGATAGTCTCATTTTGATTGGCTAATAAGTAAGTTAGCTTTGTTTTGGTTGGCCTGTAAGATAGTCTCATTTTGATTGGCTAATAAGTGAGTTAGCTTTGTTTTGGTTGGCCTTTAAGAGAGTTATTCTTGCTATGATTTGGCCAATAAGTGTGAGTTAATCATTTTTTTGGTTGGCCAATAATTATGCATGAAAGAATTTACTGCTTCACAGAAATGATTTTTTTAAATATCTGTTTTACATAATTTTTGAGTAATTTGCACTCGACATAATTACGACTAGCCAAGAAATCGAAGCGAACTCTTCCATTTCTAGATTCGCCCCCGAGATTACATGCCTGTAAGTCCTGCTCAAACAAATGTTATGGAATAAAACAACACATAAAAATCTCAGTTGTCTGACTCAGGAATTTTAAAAAGAACAAGGCTTAGGGTTAGGCTTAGGGTTAGGCTTAGGGTTAGGCTTAGGGTTAGGCTTAGGGTTAGGCTTAGGGTTAGGCTTAGGGTTAGGCTTAGGGTAGGCTTAGGGTTAGGCTTAGGGTTAGGCTTAGGGTTAGGCTTAGGGTTAGGCTTAGGGTTAGGCTTAGGGTTAGGCTTAGGGTTAGGCTTAGGGTTAGGCTTAGGGTTAGGCTTAGGGTTAGGCTTAGGGTTAGGCTTAGGGTTAGGCTTAGGGTTAGGCTTAGGGTTAGGCTTAGGGTTAGGCTTAGGGTTAGGCTTAGGGTTAGGCTTAGGGTTAGGCTTAGGGTTTGGCTTAGGGTTAGGCTTAGGGTTAGGCTTAGGGTTAGGTTAGCGTCAGGGTTCTCCCTAAACAAACTTGTGGTGCAAACTAGACATGGACAAACGGTGCATGCTACAGGTGAAAACAGAATGACCACTCACCATGGTTGTCTCACTGACCGAGTCAAAGCTGAGAAGATGAATTTTGATGGTCACATCGGTTGCAAAGTCTGAAACAGAAGTACGTCGACTTTATTAGATATTCATGCCACTAACTGTTTCTAACTGGCCATCCTAATATGCAATTATAAAACTAGACTCCGTCGTGTGTCAGCCAAGTCTGTAGGTCATTTAGTAAGGACTAAACACATTTACCACATGACGCACTAAGCCTCTGGTGTCACGTGACCCATGCGCACACAAATAAAATTCAAGAAAAAAAAAATAACTCTGGAAATTCGACATTCCCAGAAAAAAAAATACTGAAAGTGTTTTCTATATCTGTCTTTGATCACGCATTAAAAAAAAAAAAAATAAACCCCCCCCCCCCACACAAAAAAAAAAAAAAAAAAAAAAAAAAAAAAAAAAAAAAAAAAAAAAAAAAAAAAAAATACCCCCCCCCCCCCCACCCAAAAAAAAAAAACAGCAGCAAAGAAAGATAAAACATGGGTTTAAAGAATAAGAACAAGGGAGGTAAATCAGTAAAGAATAAGAACAAGAGAGGTAAATCAGTAAAGAATAAGAGCAAGGGAGGTAAATCAGTAAAGAATAAGAACAAGGGAGGTAAAGCAGTAAAGAATGAGAACAAGGGAGGTAAATCAGTAAAGAATAAGAACAAGAGAGGTAAATCAGTAAAGAATAAGAGCAAGGGAGGTAAATCAGTAAAGAATAAGAACAAGTGAGGTAAATCAGTAAAGAATAAGATCAAGGGAGGTAAAGCAGTAAAGAATGAGAACAAGGGAGGTAAAGCAGTAAAGAATGAGAACAAGGGAGGTAAAGCAGTAAAGAATGAGAACAAGGGAGGTAAATCAGTAAAGAATGATAACAAGGGAGGTAAAGCAGTAAAGAATGAGAGCAAGGGTGGTAAAGCAGTAAAGAATGAGAACAAGCGATGTAAAGCAGTAAAGAATGAAACAAGGGAGGTAAAGCAGTAAAGAATGAGAACGTGGGAGGTAAAGCAGTAAAGAATGAGAACAAGGGAGGTAAAGCAGCAAAGAATGAGAACAAGGAGGTAAACCAGTAAAGAATGAGAGCAAGGGAGGTAAAGCAGTAAAGAATGAGAACAAGGGAGGTAAAGCAGTAAAGAAGGGGAATAAGGGAGGTAAATCAGTAAAGAATGAGAACAAGGGAGGTAAAGCAGTAAAGAATGAGAAAAAGGGAGGTAAAGCAGTAAAGAATGAGAACAAGCGATGTAAAGCAGTAAAGAATGAGAACAAGGGAGGTAAATCAGTAAAGAATGAGAACAAGGGAGGTAAAGCAGTAAAGAATGAGAACAAGCGATGTAAAGCAGTAAAGAATGATAACAAGGAAGGTAAAGGAGTAAAGGGAGACAACAAGGAAGGTAAAGCAGTAAAGAATGAGAACAAGCGATGTAAAGCAGTAAAGAATGAGAACAAGGGAGGTAAATCAGTAAAGAATGAGAACAAGGGAGGTAAAGCAGTAAAGAATGAGAACAAGGGAGGTAAAGCAGTAAAGAAAGAAACTACACATAATTTTAAAACGAATTAGCCGCCAGTCTGGGACCACCCAACCGTATAATTTAATGATCTTGATAATCTTCGGGTCAAT
This sequence comes from Lymnaea stagnalis, assembly GCA_964033795.1. Classification (NCBI taxonomy): domain Eukaryota; kingdom Metazoa; phylum Mollusca; class Gastropoda; family Lymnaeidae; genus Lymnaea; species Lymnaea stagnalis. The sequence goes on along the minus strand of CAXITT010000409.1, from coordinate 289,246 downwards.
ATAAACCAATGTATATCAGCATGTCCCTAAAGTTATCGTACATAACTTATGACAGTCATTGAAGTTATCTTACGTCACTGATGACAGTCATTGAAGTTTTCTTACAGCACTTATGACTGTCATTGAAGTTATCTTACGGCACTAATGACTGTCATTGAAGTTATCTTACGGCATTTCTGACTGTCAGCTTGACACATTGATAAACAAGACCCAAATAAGAAGCACCAAAACACCTTGACAACCATATTTACAATAGTATTGCTGATAACACATGCGTCTACACCACCAGCTTATATATATTAAGATCCAAGTACACAGAAACTTTCATGTAGTCAATGCTTTCATTAAATGTTCTTTTGCAGGCTCAGCTTAAATGAAAAATATGTCTGTCCAGTTTAACAAAATACATATGTATAACTCAGACCGTGCTTAAACCTACATTGCTTTGTAAATCTGACTGAGGCAGATGTATGAATGATGCAAGAAACAGATGTATGAATGATGCAGGAGGCAGATGTATGAATGATACAAGAAACAGATGTATGAATTAATCAGGAGGCAGATGCATAAATGATGCAGGAGGCAGATGTATGAATGACGCAAGAGGCCGATGTATGAATGATGCAGGAGGCAGATGTATGATTGATACAAGAAACAGATATATGAATTAATCTGGAGGCAGATGCATAAATGATGCAGGAGGCAGATGTATGAATGACGCAAGAGGCCGATGTATGAGTGACGTTCGAGGCAAATGTATGAGTGATGAAAGAGGCAGATGTATGATTGCATGAGGCAGATGGGTAATTGATGCAGGAGGCAGGTGTCTGATGAGAGTAGGACAGGCAATCAATTGATATTTTAAAGATATCTCCACGAGAGACCAAAACGTAGACAATGTTCACAAGGCAACATGCTTTAGTGTTAGAGTTCAAGCGTCATGTTTCACCCCTCACCAGTCAGAGAACCGCTGGATTATGATTTTGTTGGCCAACTATGGGCCCTAATATTGTTTTACGGGCCCGGGTTGTGTCTCCGCCATCTGAGCTGGTCGGTGAAGCACATATCTCGTCTGTTTATTGACCCACAAGGCCGTCTGTCTAACAGTGAAATTGATCTCAGTCCTACTGCTTGCCGAGTAATCAACTTTGGCGGCCAACATTCCCTGAGTCTTGGTTTGGTGTGGTACTTGTATGTGCCAACATTCACAGAGTCTTTGTTTTGGTGGTACTTGTATGTGCCAACATTCAATGGATCTTGATGGTACTTTTATGTGCCAACATTCACCGAGTCTTTGTTTTGGTGGTACTTATATGTGCCAACATTCATTTGATCTTGGGGGGTACTTTTATGTGCTAACATTCATTTGATCTTGGGAGTACTTTTATGTGCCAACATTCATTGAGCCTTGGGGGTACTTTTATGTGCCAATATTTATTGGGTCTTGGTTTGGCGTGGTACTTTTTTGCCAACATTTATTGGGTATTGGGGGTAATTTTATGTGTCAAAATTCATTGTGTGTTTTTGTGCGTGCTTGGGTGTGTTCGATAAAGAAGAAGAAGATGAAGATGGGGTGATGAAGATGTGGTGTTTGGTTTTTGATGGCAGCAAGCTTGGATTCTGATCACCTTCTAAAAATATCGATCATTAAAATACTAGCTTTAGATAAACAAACATAGGGAAATGGAAGATATTTGAATCTAGAGGTCATGTCGACCTGCTGAGGGGTTGAGTTCACAACTCAATGTTAGTCATGACGCTTTCAGACGGGTTGTTCTGTTCTTCAAATCACATGGTTTCTTCTGTCATTTAAATCAAATGGTTTCTTCTGTCATTTAAATCAAAATGGTTTTCTTCTGTTATTTAAATCAAATGGTTTCTTCTGTCATTTAAATCAAATGTTTTATTCTGTCATTTAAATCAAATGGTTTCTTCTGTCATTTAAATCAAATGGTTTCTTCTGTCATTTAAATCACATGGTTTCTTCTGTTATTTAAATCAAAATGGTTTTCTTCTGTCATTTAAATCAAAATGGTTTCTTCTGTCATTTAAATCAAATGTTTTATTCTGTCATTTAAATCAAATGGTTTCTTCTGTCATTTAAATCAAATGTTTTATTCTGTCATTTAAATCAAATGTTTTATTCTGTCATTTAAATCAAATGTTTCCTTCTGTCATTTAAATCAAATGTTTCCTTCTGTCATTTAAATTAAATCGTTTGTTCCGTCGTTAAAATCACCTGTTTTTATTTTGTTATTTTAATGTATAGGAAATAGAAAATCAGAAATTCTGTCACTTTCTAAAATGGTAAGATTAGTTTGCGTCATACACCACCCTCCACACCAGCCCCTAAAATAAATCAAATACATAATAAACAGAAAGAAAATCCAAGTTTTTTTTCTTCTTGGAACTCTTCTGAAAGGTGTCTTTTTCGTTTCAATGTAAATGGTTTCCTTTCCCAAATCCGGTTTCACAGACGACTTTAAAGTCCCAGCACAACCTCCCCCTGCCCCGTTTTGTTAGAGTGCGGCCATTAACATACAATTCGCTTCAGGGAAACATAACTCATTCGGCTTCTCTTGCCGTCATACCGGTCGTATCTCCCAAACAGTGGAGCTGAATGTGGAAGTAACGGAGTCCAACACCACCACACGCTTCCGGTGGCAGAAAAAAAAAAAAAAAAAAAAAAAAAAAATGGAAATTGGTTATCGAAAACAAACGAGTTCAGCGATAAGAAAACGAAAACAAACGACGTAGTTATCGAAGGGAGGAGCGCTCAGCTTGCCCCGGTAGACGAAACGCATCCAACTTTCCCCACATGTTGTGCAATCCACAGTGTCTTGCCTACGTCATTATGGGGGCAGATGTCACGTGGTCTTAGTGTACTCATGGGCTGTAAGAATACATGACAAGATGCTCTCAATGTGCAAGGGGAATTCATCATAATTCAGATGGGCTGTCCTGCCCGCTATTGGGTCGCGGCGAGATACCATTGGCGATCTGCCGCAAGGTGTGGGGCCTGATTGAGATTCATGTCGTGTACTTTGAGAGGTGTCCTTGACACCATCGAACAACGAATTTTTTTGTATCCAGGCCTTTTCCCCACTTCCCAGAATGCTTAACGAAACATTAGTGTAAAACTTGGTCAATGCATTTTTAAAACATTGTTTATTTTCCTTGATTCTATTTGATAACATGAAAATTTTGACACCACTGGAACTCTTTCAACAGGTGACAACTTTGGAACTCTTTCAACAGGTGGCAACACGAACTCTTTCAACAGATGACACAACTGGAACTCTTTCAACAGGTGGCAACTCTGGAACTCTGTTCGAGTCCAAAACGAGTCGGACGAAAATAGAGTTTATGAGTTTAGATTGTTTCCAGAAGCATTCTGATGAGTTTAGATTGTTTCCAGAAGCATTCTGATGAGTTGAGATTGTTTTCAGAACCAATCTTATAAGTTTTGATTGCTGCCAGAAACATTATTTATGGCTTCTATATATAGCCTACTTTGTGGGTATTTCTGACAAAAAATAAAACCAATCGATTTCGTCAAGATATCCGAACACCAGATTGTGATACGACAACAACTGCCTACACCCCTATGCACCCCACGGGGAGGGGAGGGGGGCAAGTGGACGAGTAAAAGGAGCATCTGTTTGGAAGATGGCAATTTTCAGATATCAAGAAAACATTTTTTTTTTGAAACAGACATTTAGCCTCGAAATGATCGTAACCTACGCAGTCATGTAATGATGTAAGCCGTCCACTCATGTAATGATGTAAGCAGTCTACACGTGTAATGATGTAAGCCGTCCACTCTTGTAATGATGTAAGCCGTCCACTCTTGTAAAGATGTCAGCCGTCAACTCATGTAATGATTTAAGCCGTCCACTCAAGTATTGATTTAAGCCGTCCACTCATGTAGTGATGCAAGCCGTCCACTCTTGTAATGATGTAAGCCGTCCACTCTTGTAATGATGTAAGCCGTCCACTCTTGTAAAGATGTAAGCCGTCAACTCATGTAATGATTTAAGCCGTCCACTCAAGTATTGATTTAAGCCGTCCACTCATGTAGTGATGCAAGCCGTCCACTCTTGTAATGATGTAAGCCATCCACTCTTGTAATGATGTAAGCAGTCTACTCTTGTAATAATATAAGCCGTCCACTCTTGTAATGATGTAAGCCATCCACTCATGTAAAGATGTAAGCTGTCCATTCATGTAAAGACGTAAGCCGTCCATTCGTGTTACGATATAAGCTTTCCTTAAGCATTTGATCTCAGGTTGTAGTGTAATGAGCCAAAGTCGCACAAAACAATTTTTAAATAAGTTAATATTAAGCTGGTGTCTTGAGGCTATTGTCTACATAAGTCACTTGTCTAACAGAGTCCAGGACAATAGTGGACACATCTACACCCTGTGTCTAACAGACTCCAAGACAATAAGGGACACATCTACACTCCTTGTCTAACAGACTCCAAGACAATAAGGGACACATCTACGTCACTTGTCTAACAGACTCCAAGACAATGAGGGACACATCTACACCCCTTGTCTAACGGACTCCAAGACAATGAGGGACACATCTACGTCACTTGTCTAACAGACTCCAAGACAATAAGGGACTCATCTACACCCCTTGTGTAACAGACTCCAAGACAATAAGGGACACATCTACACCCCTTGTGTAACAGACTCCAAGACAATGAGGGACACATCTACACCCCTTGTGTAACAGACTCCAAGACAATAAGGAACACATCTACACCCCTTGTCTAACAGACTCCAAGACAATGAGGGACACATCTACGTCACTTGTCTAACAGACTCCAAGACAATAAGGGACACAACCACGTATTTAAGCCCCTAGCGGGTGGGCGACACGAAACAATTAATTGTCATTTTATTAGGGTAGCCTCCCCTGCTTAATGATCTCTTATCAGTATCCCGGTGTCCCCCCCCCCCCGGGCATCCAACACAACGCGGACAACGAGGAAGTGGGACTGGGTCAGCCACTTAAATTGGCTCATTGGCTCACGGGGAAGACGTCTGACATAGTGGGCTTACGTTGTGTTAGAGACACGGGTGAGGGTGTATCCTATGTAGTGGGTGAGGGTGTATCCTATGTAGTGGGTGAGGGTGTATCCTATGTAGTGGGTGAGGGTGTATCCTATGTAGTGGGTGAGGGTGTATCCTATGTAGTGGGTGAGGGTGTATCCTATGTAGTGGGTGA
>CAXITT010000409.1:260968-283605 GCA_964033795.1 Lymnaea stagnalis | reverse complement strand
GCTGGGTGGCACGGATGGGTGGCACGGCTGGGTGGCACGGCTGGGTGGCACGGCTGGGTGGCACGGCTGGGTGGCACGGCTGGATGGCACGTATAGGTGCTTTTGAAAATCAATATCAAATACTGATATTTTTGCATCAATATCTTCATGATGGAAGAGTGTTAAATAATTAATTTATAAATAAAACAAAGTTCATGGGCAGCTAAAAATACTTGATGGAAGAATGTGATTTAAAGTTGATTTCATTGAATCAATTTAATTTGATGATTGGGTCCCTTGAGTTTTAGAGTTTCTGTTTGAACCATTTGTATCAACGGTACACCAAGACCTTTCCCAGACCTTCACGGCACACCCTTCACAACCTCCGCGGCACACTTGGACCTTTCCTATAAGCCTCCGCGTCTACACCGGTTGCTGAGCTCTGATATTAAGTTGACTATTTTTATTTTTGAAACTTGGGCCGAAACGTATGCTTGTCCAAATGTTTGAGTGAATGACACAAGGCGGATAACTGATGTGAACTTCAACGACACAAGGCGGATAACTGATGTGAACTTCAACGACACAAGGCGGATAACTGATGTGAACTTCAACGACACAAGGCGGATAACTGATGTGAACTTCAACGACACAAGGCGGATAACTGATGTGAACTTCAACGACACAAGGCGGATAACTGATGTGAACTTCAACGACACAAGGCGGATAACTGATGTGAACTTCAACGACACAAGGCGGATAACTGATGTGAACTTCAACGACACATTTTTCAATTTGGTAAATGCATAGTGTTATCTAATTAAGTAGCCATGTCAGCAAGACTCGGGCATTTAGAGCAGAACTAATTTCCTCAGATACAAGCAACCCATAGATACAAGCAACCCATAGATACAAGCAACCCATATATACAAGCATCCCATAGATACAAGCATCCCATCAGATACAAGCAACCCATCAGATACAAGCAACCCATAGATACAAGCAACCCATAGATACAAGCATCCAATCAGATACATGCATCCCATCAGATACTAGCATCTCATCAGATATATGAACCTCCAAGATACAAGCATCCTCTAAGATACAAGAGCACCATCAGATACAAGCAACCCATAGATAGAAGCAACTCATAGATACACGCAACCCATAGATACAAGCATCTTATCAGTTACAAGCATCCCCTGTCCGCTCTCTTCCCCCACTATGAGGTCATGTATATAACTGGATCAGGTGACTTAAACTCCTGCCAATATTTGCCCCCCCCCCCCCCCCCCGTTGTTGTCCTCATGGATTACGTGTCATGTTTATTGTGACGTCAAATCTGAGGGAATCGTGTTTCGGGGCCCTAGTCCCGAAGTCGCCCAGGAAACAAACCAATTACGACCACACACGAGAGCAAGCATCACCCAGGGACTCAGGGAGCTCCAGAGGTCTCTGAGGAAAGCTAACCCATTAATATACAGGAGGATTTCTGACCAGGGTCCCCGAGACTTGCGACTCCCAGGATGATGAAACCCGCATGTTTGAGCCAAACATCGGTACCGAGATGTCCACGAAACATCGTTAACGGGGATGTCCACGGAAAATCGCTACCGGAGATGTCCACGGAAAATCGCTACCGGAGATGTCCACAAAAAATCACTACCGGAGACGTCCACAAAACATAGCTACCGGAGATTCCACGGAACATCGCTACCAGAGATGTCCACGAAACATCGCTACCGGAGATGTCCATGAATACAAACCAAGGTTAAGAAGAAAGCAATCTTCCCGTAGACTAAAACTAACAACAGCAACAACGCGTTAGAACGTCCAACTTCTAGCTTTAGACCCACAAGTCAGCGCGGCTGTTCTGTGAAAACGTTGTTCACCTGTTCACCCTGGCGATCTCCCCCCCTCCCCCTGTTGATAGTTTTGTGACATTTGGTGCGCTAATGTAGAGAACATTACCTGCAGGAAAAATAAACTTTTTTCATACACGTTTGTCTCAGCTCGCCACGTAAACAATTTTAAAATTGAAATGTGTTGAACAAGCACGAATAGATTCTCTGCTGAAGTTACTTAGAACTGATTGCATCGTTTCGTACCACCACTGACTTTTCAGCATAGAAACTGCTCTAACACTTATTTTAATCATTTTTTTATTTTTCATTGGAAAGTACTTTATTGTTGCTAAGCACTGCAGCAAAACTTAACTGAACAATCCGACAGCAGAAAAACTCACACAATCCGACAGCAGAAAAACTCACACAATCCGACAGCAGAAAAACTCACACAATCCGACAGCAGAAAAACTCAACTCAACCATCTCTAACAAATATACCTCTATAGTTCGTATTGTTTTCATTATATGTCTGAGGTCTGGACGTCAGTAACACCAAACACCTTGCGAAGGTTTAAGATTCTCCTCATCATTTCCCTAATTAAAACTGAGTTCATATTTTATTTTTAAGTTAAAACCCAAAATATTTAAACCCTAATTATTAATCCCTAGGTATAAGGCCTTATAAATATAAAGCTCTAAATAAAGCCATAAATATAAAGCAATATAGATATAAAGCCTATGAATATACTCATATAAATAAAGCCCTAGCCATAAACCATAGGTATATATATATATATATAAAGCCGTAGATATAATGCCCTATGTATATATAATATATAAAGTCCTAAATTCTACTTTCTACTTCTCTTTACTTTGTTTTTGTCTGGTTTTAGCGCCCTCTCCTATATTTTTTCTGTTTTAGGTAGGATATGTATATTGATATTATGTAAATTTAATTTATACTTATTTAAATGTGTTTTGTTTGTTTGTACTGATGAAGGCATGTGCCGAAATGTTTAATTGTGTATAATGTATAATTATTATTAAAGCGTAACTCATATTGTTCTATTGACACAATTTTTTCGTGTCTTATTGATCTATTCCCACAGACCGCGTTATTCCGACAGACCATGTTATTCCCACAGACCGTATTATTCCCACAGATCGTGTTATTCCGACAAACCGTGTTATTCCGACAGACCATGTTATTCCCACAGATCATCTTATTCCCACAGACCGTGTCATTCCTACAGACCGTGTTATTCTAACAGACCGTGTTATTCCCACATACAGTGTCATTCCCACAGAAAGTTTTATTCCCACATACAGTGATATTCCCACAGACTATGTTATTCCAACAGACCGTGTTATTCCAACAGACCATGTTATTCCCACAGACTGTGTTATTCCAACAGACAGTGTTATTCCCAGAGACCTTGCTATTCCCACAGACCGTCTGCTTGCCAATTGATTCAAAATATTCCCAGGGGTTGTCTACGTCACTGGGTCTTTATTTAATGCCTACCACTGAAAATTTCCCCAAAGGCGACATCCCGGCCCCTGACCATCAGCCAGACATTCTGGTGCTGCAATATTTATGAATGTCTTGGCGATGACGTCGGGTGGGAGTGGGGGGAGTGGTGGGGTCAAGGATGTCGAGGGCGTCGGGGGCGTCGGGTGGGGGTGGGGGTGGTTGGGACAAGGATGTCGATGGCATGTTGAGCGATGAATCGATCAAAGAATTTTAAAGTTTTCATTTTTAAGGAACAACTGCTGATTGAAAAACATCGCTAGATTTGGAGATGTCTCGAGATTGAGACACATCGCTAGATTTGGGAGATGTCTAGAGATTGAGACATTGGAGTGACTGGTTCATTGAATTAAATAACTGATATACATGTAAACTAATTTTTATATAGCATCTGATGTTAGAATCTAATGATGTTACTGTCTAATGATGTTAATGTCTAATGATGTTAGTGTCTAATAATGTTAATGTGTAATGATGTTACTGTCTAATGATGTTAGTGTCTAATGATGTCAGTGTCTAATAATGTTACTGTCTAATGATGTTAGTGTCTAATGATGTTACTGTCTAATGATGTTAATGTCTAATGATGTTAATACCTAATGATGTTAAATGAAGACTAGCTTAAGTCAGTAGTGTTACTTGAAGACTAGCTTAAGTCAGTAGTGTGATTTGAAGACTAGCTTAAGTCAGTAGTGTGACTTGAAGACTAGCTTAAGTCAGTAGTGTAACTTAAAGACTAGCTTAAGTCAGTAGTGTGACTTGAAGACTAGCTTTAGTCACTAGTAGCCGGCCCACACAACCTGAACATTTATGTTCAAATAAAATAAAATTTCATTACTAAATCTTGCCCCGGTCGCTGGCGCACTTTCGAAACGTGTTCGCCGGTCCGGCAAATCTAGAAGTTTGGAATCGCTGTCATAGAGGGCTTTGAGCTTGCTGGGACAGCGCGGGACAAGTGCTATACAAGTCATCAATCATCATCAAAGACAGCATTACTTAAATGACCAGCTAGGGCTAGCTATCACTATGTTGTCCCTAAGTCTTACGACCTGTGTCTATGAGAGATAGGTAAGTATACATTTCATTCATGATTCCACCGAGTTGTAAGGCAGTGGATATTAAGTCGTAATTCATTTCCGCTCTCATTCATTTACTCTCTCATTCATTTACTCTCTCATTCATTTCCGCTCTCATTCATTTACTCTCTCATTCATTTACTCTCTCATTCATTTACTCTCTCATTCATTTACTCTCTCATTCATTTACTCTCTCATTCATTTACTCTCTCCTTCATTTACTCTATCATTCATTTACTCTATCATTCATTTACTCTATCATTCATTTACTCTCTCATTCATTTACTCTCTCCTTCATTTACTCTCTCATTCATTTACTCTCTCATTCATTTACTCTCTCATTCATTTACTCTATCATTCATTTACTCTATCATTCATTTACTCTCTCCTTCATTTACTCTCTCCTTCATTTACTCTATCATTCATTTACTCTATCATTCATTTATTCTATCATTCATTTACTCTATCATTCATTTACTCTCTCATTCATTTACTCTCTCATTCATTTACTCTCTCATTCATTTACTCTATCATTCATTTACTCTCTCATTCATTTACTCTCTCATTCATTTACTCTCTCATTCATTTACTCTCTCATTCATTTACTCTCTCATTCATTTACTCTCTCATTCATTTACTCTCTCCTTCATTTACTCTCTCATTCATTTACTCTCTCCTTCATTTACTCTCTCATTCATTTACTCTCTCCTTCATTTACTCTCTCCTTCATTTACTCTTTCATTCATTTACTCTATCATTCATTTACTCTCTCATTCATTTACTCTCTCCTTCATTTACTCTCTCATTCATTTACTCTCTCCTTCATTTACTCTCTCATTCATTTACTCTCTCCTTCACTTACTCTATCATTCATTTACTCTATCATTCATTTACTCTATCATTCATTTACTCTCTCATTCATTTACTCTCTCATTCATTTACTCTCTCATTCATTTACTCTATCATTCATTTACTCTCTCCTTCATTTACTCTATCATTCATTTACTCTATCATTCATTTACTCTCTCATTCATTTACTCTCTCCTTCATTTACTCTATCATTCATTTAATCTATCATTCATTTACTCTCTCATTTATTTACTCTATCATTCATTTACTCTCTCCTTCATTTACTCTATCATTCATTTACTCTATCATTCATTTACTCTCTCATTCATTTACTCTCTCATTCATTTACTCTATCCTTCATTTACTCTCTCATTCATTTACTCTCTCCTTCATTTACTCTCTCATTCATTTACTCTCTCATTCATTTACTCTATCATTCATTTACTCTCTCCTTCATTTACTCTATCATTCATTTACTCTATCATTCATTTACTCTATCATTCATTTACTCTCTCCTTCATTTACTCTCTCATTCATTTACTCTCTCATTCATTTACTCTCTCATTCATTTACTCTCTCCTTCATTTACTCTATCATTCATTTACTCTATCATTCATTTACTCTCTCATTCATTTACTCTCTCATTCATTTACTCTCTCCTTCATTTACTCTATCATTCATTTACTCTATCATTCATTTACTCTCTCATTCATTTACTCTATCATTCATTTACTCTCTCCTTCATTTACTCTCTCATTCATTTACTCTCTCATTCATTTACTCTCTCATTCATTTACTCTATCATTCATTTACTCTCTCATTCATTTACTCTCTCATTCATTTACTCTCTCATTCATTTACTCTCTCATTCATTTACTCTCTCATTCATTTACTCTCTCATTCATTTACTCTCTCATTCATTTACTCTCTCATTCATTTACTCTCTCATTCATTTACTCTCTCATTCATTTACTCTCTCATTCATTTACTCTCTCATTCATTTACTCTCTCATTCATTTACTCTCTCATTCATTTACTCTCTCATTCATTTACTCTCTCATTCATTTACTCTCTCATTCATTTACTCTCTCATTCATTTACTCTCTCATTCATTTACTCTCTCATTCATTTACTCTCTCATTCATTTACTCTCTCATTCATTTACTCTCTCATTCATTTACTCTCTCATTCATTTACTCTCTCATTCATTTACTCTCTCATTCATTTACTCTCTCATTCATTTACTCTCTCATTCATTTACTCTCTCATTCATTTACTCTCTCATTCATTTACTCTCTCATTCATTTACTCTCTCATTCATTTACTCTCTCATTCATTTACTCTCTCATTCATTTACTCTCTCATTCATTTACTCTCTCATTCATTTACTCTCTCATTCATTTACTCTCTCATTCATTTACTCTCTCATTCATTTACTCTCTCATTCATTTACTCTCTCATTCATTTACTCTCTCATTCATTTACTCTCTCATTCATTTACTCTCTCATTCATTTACTCTCTCATTCATTTACTCTCTCATTCATTTACTCTCTCATTCATTTACTCTCTCATTCATTTACTCTCTCATTCATTTACTCTCTCATTCATTTACTCTCTCATTCATTTACTCTCTCATTCATTTACTCTCTCATTCATTTACTCTCTCATTCATTTACTCTCTCATTCATTTACTCTATCATTCATTTACTCTCTCATTCATTTACTCTCTCCTTCATTTACTCTCTCATTCATTTACTCTATCATTCATTTCCGCTCTCATTCATTTACTCTCTCATTCATTTCCGCTCTCATTCATTTACTCTCTCATTCATTTACTCTCTCATTCATTTACTCTCTCCTTCATTTACTCTCTCATTCATTTACTCTCTCATTCATTTCCTCTCTCATTCATTTACTCTCTCATTCATTTACTCTCTCCTTCATTTACTCTCTCATTCATTTACTCTCTCATTCATTTACTCTCTCATTCATTTACTCTCTCATTCATTTACTCTCTCATTCATTTACTCTCTCATTCATTTACTCTCTCATTCATTTACTCTCTCATTCATTTACTCTCTCATTTATTTACTCTCTCCTTCATTTACTCTCTCATTCATTTACTCTCTCATTCATTTACTCTCTCATTCATTTACTCTCTCATTCATTTACTCTCTCATTCATTTACTCTCTCATTCATTTACTCTCTCATTCATTTACTCTCTCATTCATTTACTCTCTCATTCATTTACTCTCTCATTCATTTACTCTCTCATTCATTTACTCTCTCATTCATTTACTCTCTCATTCATTTACTCTCTCATTCATTTACTCTCTCATTCATTTACTCTCTCATTCATTTACTCTCTCATTCATTTACTCTCTCATTCATTTACTCTCTCATTCATTTACTCTCTCATTCATTTACTCTCTCATTCATTTACTCTCTCATTCATTTACTCTCTCATTCATTTACTCTCTCATTCATTTACTCTCTCATTCATTTACTCTCTCATTCATTTACTCTCTCATTCATTTACTCTCTCATTCATTTACTCTCTCATTCATTTACTCTCTCATTCATTTACTCTCTCATTCATTTACTCTCTCATTCATTTACTCTCTCATTCATTTACTCTCTCATTCATTTACTCTCTCATTCATTTACTCTCTCATTCATTTACTCTCTCATTCATTTACTCTCTCATTCATTTACTCTCTCATTCATTTACTCTCTCATTCATTTACTCTCTCATTCATTTACTCTCTCATTCATTTACTCTCTCATTCATTTACTCTATCATTCATTTACTCTCTCATTCATTTACTCTCTCATTCATTTCCGCTCTCATTCATTTACTCTCTCATTTATTTACTCTCTCATTCATTTACTCTCTCATTCATTTACTCTCTCATTCATTTACTCTCTCATTCATTTACTCTCTCATTCATTTACTCTCTCATTCATTTACTCTATCATTCATTTACTCTCTCATTCATTTACTCTCTCCTTCATTTACTCTCTCATTCATTTACTCTATCATTCATTTCCTCTCTCATTCATTTACTCTCTCATTCATTTCCTCTCTCATTCATTTACTCTCTCATTCATTTACTCTCTCATTCATTTACTCTCTCCTTCATTTACTCTCTCATTCATTTACTCTCTCATTCATTTCCGCTCTCATTCATTTACTCTCTCATTCATTTACTCTCTCATTCATTTACTCTCTCATTCATTTACTCTCTCATTCATTTACTCTCTCATTCATTTACTCTCTCATTCATTTACTCTCTCATTCATTTACTCTCTCATTCATTTACTCTCTCATTCATTTACTCTCTCATTCATTTACTCTCTCATTCATTTACTCTCTCATTCATTTACTCTCTCATTCATTTACTCTCTCATTCATTTACTCTCTCATTCATTTACTCTCTCATTCATTTACTCTCTCATTCATTTACTCTCTCATTCATTTACTCTCTCATTCATTTACTCTCTCATTCATTTACTCTCTCATTCATTTACTCTCTCATTCATTTACTCTCTCATTCATTTACTCTCTCATTCATTTACTCTCTCATTCATTTACTCTCTCATTCATTTACTCTCTCATTCATTTACTCTCTCATTCATTTACTCTCTCATTCATTTACTCTCTCATTCATTTACTCTCTCATTCATTTACTCTCTCATTCATTTACTCTCTCATTCATTTACTCTCTCATTCATTTACTCTCTCATTCATTTACTCTCTCATTCATTTACTCTCTCATTCATTTACTCTCTCATTCATTTACTCTCTCATTCATTTACTCTCTCATTCATTTACTCTCTCATTCATTTACTCTCTCATTCATTTACTCTCTCATTCATTTACTCTCTCATTCATTTACTCTCTCATTCATTTACTCTCTCATTCATTTACTCTCTCATTCATTTACTCTCTCATTCATTTACTCTCTCATTCATTTACTCTCTCATTCATTTACTCTCTCATTCATTTACTCTCTCATTCATTTACTCTCTCATTCATTTACTCTCTCATTCATTTACTCTCTCATTCATTTACTCTCTCATTCATTTACTCTCTCATTCATTTACTCTCTCATTCATTTACTCTCTCATTCATTTACTCTCTCATTCATTTACTCTCTCATTCATTTACTCTCTCATTCATTTACTCTCTCATTCATTTACTCTCTCATTCATTTACTCTCTCATTCATTTACTCTCTCATTCATTTACTCTCTCATTCATTTACTCTCTCATTCATTTACTCTCTCATTCATTTACTCTCTCATTCATTTACTCTCTCATTCATTTACTCTCTCATTCATTTACTCTCTCATTCATTTACTCTCTCATTCATTTACTCTCTCATTCATTTACTCTCTCATTCATTTACTCTATCATTCATTTACTCTCTCATTCATTTACTCTATCATTCATTTACTCTCTCATTCATTTACTCTCTCATTCATTTACTCTCTCATTCATTTACTCTCTCATTCATTTACTCTCTCATTCATTTACGCTCTCATTCATTTACGCTCTATTTCATTTACTCTATCATTCATTTACTCTCTCCTTCATTTACTCTCTCATTCATTTACTCTCTCCTTCATTTACTCTCTCCTTCATTTACTCTCTCATTCATTTACGCTCTATTTCATTTACTCTCTCATTCATTTACTCTATCATTCTTTCATTCTGTTAGTAATTCACATAAAATATCCCTGGATACTCCGTGAGAGAATCAGTTTTGCATGGATCTGCGCAGATTTGAGTTAGCGCCAGCGCAGTCCTGATTTGGACGCACTTTAACCGCGATGATGTCATGCGATATTTCTTCAATGCACATTTATTTGGATAGTGTTTAATGTTACTCTTAGCAACCAATCAATGGAGAGTGTTTAATTGTACTTTTAGCAACCAATCAATGGAGAGTGTTTAATTGTACTTTTAACAACCAATCAATGGAGAGTGTTTAATTGTACTTTTAGCAACCAATCATTGGAGAGTTTTTAATTGTACTTTTAGCAACCAATCAATGGAGAGTGTTTAATTGTACTTTTAACAACCAATCAATGGAGAGTGTTTAATTGTACTTTTAGCAACCAATCAATGGAGAGTGTTTAATTGTACTTTGAACAACCTATTTAAGTCAATCCTTCTGTTTGGTTACTCAGTAACTTACTGTGTCATGTACATATCAGTAGCCGTTTTTCTTCCAGGTACCTATAGAGGGGAAGAGGGAACAGGGTGGAGCTCCTATTCAGAGAATTCAACAAATAGGTACAATAATAAAATGAAAAAACAATTTATTAAAAAAAATTTGTCCGTTTCATGACATTTTAAAAAACAGTATTTAGGGCAACTTTCAGCGATTAAAATTAAAGGTGTATTGGAACCCGTGCAATACCTCCACACTCGATAATTTGATGATTAGACTATTTTAAAGTCAAATCGATTTAAATCATTCGATGCTAAATACCGTCATGTTAAAAAAAAATTAGCCGACTTCCGACCATAAGCGGCAACTCTACTTCCTGTTGTTGACGAATATCGTTAGTGTATAATTTTTTTGTTTGCAACCAGTGGTTCTTCAAACACCTCTCAGGGAAGAGGGGGGGGGGGAGGAAGCCCGGAGTAAGTCAATACCCCCCTCCCCCATACGTCCAGGGGAAAAATATTTTCTTTTAAAATAACGCGAAAATACATTTTTAAAAAACCCCATCAATTTGGTAATTTTCATGCCATTTTATAAAAAGTTGTAAATGTTTCATTCGCATAGATAGAAATCAGTAAAACTGGTGGAGCCAATGAAAGATCGCCACACTCGTTATATTTGATGATGTTTACAGATTATTTTTTGTTTAACTGCTATTTTTATTGTCTTATTTTTTTCCAGCATCCCGAGTTCAATGACTCACATTATGGAGAAAAGTGCGTGCGGGCTGATGTCGGAACACTACGGAACAGAATAAATACCTATATCAGAATCTTTTGAATGGTTTCTTGGTAACTATCAAACACCGGCGATATATTTTCAATTTTTATTTCTGCTTCTGGTTCTGGTTCTAGTAGGGTTACATTGGATTTATCAACATGGAAGAATATAACCGGCCAGGGTCGTCATCAAATCATCCTGTGTAATGATAGTATCAGCTTGTGGGGGAGCTTGTGGGGGCGCGTGTGGGGGCGGGGAGATGGGGGCCTCGTGATACGGTTCTCAATGCCATATCCTCCACTCCAACGTAAACAGTTAGTGACACTCAAGTGGACATATTCTCTCCCCCACCCCTCCATATCCCCTATCTCACATGACATACGACTCATTGTTAGATGTACTTCACCAGACTCAAGTACATAACAGTCGAGCTATTTTTAGAACAATTCTTCAGTTGAGTACCGTGAATCCCTTCAATCCCCTACACTTGTGCCACGCCACGGCATGAGAAATGCTTCTGTTTGGAGGAGTGGGTAGTGGGTGGGAAATTAAAGAGTATTGAAAATCGCGAATGTGTTTTTAAACAACAAATAATCAGGATCCTCAAACCTTTTCAATAATGATTCTTGATACAATTTGAACCTTTGGTAAAATATCAAGGACAAAAAGTCTGGTAAAAGTGTACGGTCATTTGTTTCCCCATGTAACAAAGGTGCGTGACGCANGTGTTACACCGAGGCACAGTGAAGCATTTACTATTGTTACGGATGTAATTGTATATGATTGGACTGTGTTACACCGAGGCACAGTGAAGCATTTACTATTGTTACGGATGTAATTGTATATGATTGGACTGTGTTACACCGAGGCACAGTGAAGCATTTACTATTGTTCCGGCTGTAATTGTATATGATTGGACTGTGTTACACCGAGGCACAGTGAAGCATTTACTATTGTTACGGATGTAATTGTATATGATTGGACTGTGTTACACCGAGGCACAGTGAAGCATTTACTATTGTTACGGATGTAATTGTATATGATTGGACAGTGTTACACCAAGGCACAGTGAAGCATTTACTATTGTTCCGGCTGTAATTGTATATGATTGGACAGTGTTACACCGAGGCACAGTGAAGCATTTACTATTGTTACGGATGTAATTGTATATGATTGGACTGTGTTACACCAAGGCACAGTGAAGCATTTACTATTGTTCCTGCTGTAATTGTATATGATTGGACTGTGTTACACCGAGGCACAGTGAAGCATTTACTATTGTTACGGATGTAATTGTATATGATTGGACAGTGTTACACCAAGGCACAGTGAAGCATTTACTATTGTTCCGGCTGTAATTGTATATGATTGGACTGTGTTACACCGAGGCACAGTGAAGCATTTACTATTGTTACGGATGTAATTGTATATGATTGGACTGTGTTACACCGAGGCACAGTGAAGCATTTACTATTGTTACGGTTGTAATTGTATATGATTGGACAGTGTTACACCAAGGCACAGTGAAGCATTTACTATTGTTCCGGCTGTAATTGTATATGATTGGACTGTGTTACACCGAGGCACAGTGAAACATTTACTATTGTTACGGATGTAATTGTATATGATTGGACTGTGTTACACCGAGGCACAGTGAAGCATTTACTATTGTTACGGATGTAATTGTATATGATTGGAAAGTGTTACACCGAGGCACAGTGAAGCATTTACTATTGTTACGGATGTAATTGTATATGATTGGACTGTGTTACACCAAGGCACAGTGAAGCATTTACTATTGTTACGGATGTAATTGTTCACGGTGTTGTAAGAGGTCAAGTCCGTATTTCTTCACAAAATAAGATCAACTTTTAAAGAAGGGCAGGGTGTTCATTGCATAATGTCACCATTACCATGCTTTAAAAATATAGTTTTTAATATATATTTTTTGCCATTCACGTTTATATATCAACTACATAAAAGTATTTATTATCTTTTTTTTTATCTAGTAAAAAATGTGAGAAAATTATTGTTTAAAAATGTATTTATAAATAAATTAGTGAAACGAAAGAAATACTTTAAATAAAACAAAATAGTAAAATAAAATAAAACAAAATTACAGTCTGTAGCAACGCTGCATAAAGTATTTGTTTCAACACAACGAGGTCGAGAGACAGCTAAAGTATGTTGGTCTCCGATCAAATGTCGAATCAAATGATCAAATGTCGAATCAAATGATCAAATGTCGAATCAAATGATCAAATGTCGAATCAAATGATCAAATTTCCAATCAAATGATCAAATGTCCAATCAAATGATCAAATGTCGAATCAAATTATCAAATGTCCAATCAAATGATCAAATGTCGAATCAAATGATCAAATGTCGAATCAAATGATCAAATGTCGAATCAAATGATCAAATGTCGAATCAAATGATCAAGTGTCCAATCAAATGATCAAATCATGGAAAGAGAAATTCAACTATGCGTCAACATGCTTCTCTGCATTTTGAATTTATATTTTAAAAAAATCCAAGCGGCTGACCAGACCCATACCCACTGTCGCTCGAGAGTCATCAGCGTCCTCAATTTATGTCCGAAGCCCAATCCGCCAATCAAAATGACAAAGTAGACATCTTTTTACTGTGACACCCCCCCCCCCACCACACACAAAACTGAATGTTAATAATTAAGATGACCATCATATTATTTTCATTTAATTGTGTCTATTTATCTTGAGTCATCAGCGTCCTCAATTTATGTCCCAAGCCCAATCCGCCAATCAAAATGACAAAGGAGACATCTTTTTACTGTGACACCCCCCCCCCCACCACACACAAAACTGAATGTTAATAATTAAGATGACCATCATATTATTTTCATTTAATTGTGTCTATTTATCTGGACAATATAGATTCCAGGGGTAGAAACTTAGTTGAGGCACACCTTCAGGGGCGTCACAAGTGGAATACATTTGGTTGATTTTGTGTGAAGGAGGCACATGTCGCCATTATGACTTATTTTGGCGCTCATAGAAGCATCGCCCAGGGGTGTAGCTATGGATGGGGTCACCCTGGGTGGGCCAATATTTTTGCCACCTTTCTTACACGATAAAACCTGTATTAGGCCGAAAATGCGATCCCTCCATTAAAAAGAAAGCCGCCCCCCCAGGATAAACCGCTCATCCACACCCTTTATACGCCCCAGGGATTGCCTACCCAACGTTGGGAAATGCCCTCCCCGCTACCCCCCCCCCTTACCACACACAAATAGTTTGAAAGAAACAATGAACAGTACTGTGTCTAAAATATACCTTTGTTGAGTTCATCATTACATATTATACCTTGGGGTAAAAAATTCCCCTTCCCCTTTAGATAAAAGAAATCATAAATTATGAGAAAAAAATACTTTAAAGATCATATCAATACTTTAGAGATCATATCAATACTTTAGAGATCATATCAATACTTTAGAGATCATATCAATACTTTAGAGATCATATCAATACTTTAGAGATCATATCTATACTTTAGAGATCATATCAATACTTTAGAGATCATATCAATACTTTAGAGATCATATCTATATTTTAGAGATCATATCTATATTTTAGAGATCATATCAATACTTTAAAGATCATATCAATACTTTAGAGATCATATCAATACTTTAGAGATCATATCTATATTTTAGAGATCATATCTATATTTTAGAGATCATATCTATATTTTAGAGATCATATCTATATTTTAGAGATCATATCTATATTTTAGAGATCATATCTATATTTTAGAGATCATATCAATACTTTAGAGATCATATCAATACTTTAGAGATCATATCTATATTTTAGAGATCATATCTATATTTTAGAGATCATATCTATATTTTAGAGATCATATCTATATTTTAGAGATCATATCTATATTTTAGAGATCATATCTATATTTTAGAGATCATATCTATATTTTAGAGATCATATCTATATTTTAGAGATCATATCAATACTTTACAGATCATATCTATATTTTAGAGATCATATCTATATTTTAGAGATCATATCTATATTTTAGAGATCATATCTATATTTTAGAGATCATATCTATATTTTAGAGATCATATCAATTTTGCCACATGTTTTAGATCTTGAATACAAAGATCATCGTTACAGAAATAGATTGTTTTATCCCTCGATAAAGATGCGAGTGATCTCCCCATCAAAAGAGAACAGTCACGTGATACTCTCCACGCCGCTCTATTGTTTACATAACAAAGGTAAACCCTAGCAACAATGTTTTACTGCACAGTGATGAGATGTGTTACAAGACGTAACATTATATGCATTAAACTTTTTATATGGGAAAAACTACGCCCTTATTTATAAAGCTAAGATACCATATTTATAAAGACGGCAACATGTAATATATTATTATATATAATAAAGATTTTTGTTCCTGAATAAGGTGCAGTGCTTACTTTATCCTCAATACATGAAGCCCCGATAGAAACACGACAGAAAGAGGATAGCTTAGGGTTTCTTTTCATCTCGCTATAATCGTGAATGTTTCCTTCTGGTATCGGCCTAAACTGGTCGAAAATGGTGGCTTTAAAAAAAATGATGAATTAAAATAGAGTCATAAGAGAAACAAATGAGAGGCAAATATGATAAGAGAAGACCAGATTTGTCGTTTGATAGCTGACTGGTCGAGTTCTAAGGGAGTTTCTGAGATAACTGGGATCCTTGGTTACGTCTTGTATTTCAAAGAAACATTAGGGTTAACCTGGGCGGGCCAAGATGGTTGCCAATGACAGGTAACTGAAAAAAACATTAGGGTCAACCTGGGTGGGCCAAGATGGTTGCCAATGACAGGTAACTGTAAAAACATTAGGGTCAACCTGGGCGGGCCAAGATGGTTGCCAATGACAGGTAACTGAAAAAAACATTAGGGTCAACCTGGGTGGGCCAAGATGGTTGCCAATGACAGGTAACTGTAAAAACATTAGGGTCGACCTGGGCGGGCCAAGATGGTTGCCAATGACAGGTAACTGTAAAAACATTAGGGTCAACCTGGGTGGGCCAAGATGGTTGCCAATGACAGGTAACTGTAAAAACATTAGGGTCAACCTGGGCGGGCCAAGATGGTTGCCAATGACAGGTAACTGTAAAAACATTAGGGTCAACCTGGGTGGGCCAAGATGTTTGCCAATGACAGGTAACTGTAAAAACATTAGGGTCAACCTGGGTGGGCCAAGATGTTTGCCAATGACAGGTAACTGTAAAAATTAACTAGAGATAAACTAAAAGATCTCTTTTCCCGTTTCAATGATACATGTTCAGGGCAAACCAACGAGGCCTTTACCAATGAGTCCAAGGGTAGTACAACATGTCTACTGTGAAGCAATGTTCAACATGTAACAAGGAATTTATTTGGAGTCACGTGTCATTTTTTCATGTTCTTGAATCTTAAGAATAATTGGGTCCATATGAGACAGAGAGAGAGAGAGAGACAGAGAGAGAGAGAGAGAGAGAGAGAGAAACATAGAGAGAAAGGGGAGTGATATACAAAGAGGAGTGACCGAAAGAGAGAGTGTCAGAGAGAGAGAGAGAGAGAGAGAGAGAGAGAGAAAGAGAGAGACAGACAGAGATATACATAAAGAGACAGAGAGAGAGAGAGAGAGAGTCAGAGAAAGAGAGACGAATAGAGGCATAGACAGAGACAGAGAGAGAATGAGAGACCAGGAGAGAGACAGAGAGACATAGGGAGAGAGAGAGGCAGAGAGAGGCAGAAAGAGAAAGAGAGAGAAAGAGAGACAAAGGGATAGAGAGATAGAGAGAGGAAGAGAGAGAGACAGAGAGAGTGGGTGAGATGGGGAGACAGACACAGAGAGAGACAGAGAAAGAAAGAGAGAGAGAACGAAAGACAGAGAGAACGAGAGAGAGACAGAAAGGGAGATAAAGATAGAGAGAGAAAGAGAGAGACAGAAAGAGTCGGCGAGATGGAGAGACGCAGAGAGAAACAGACAGAGAAAGAGTGAGAAAGAACGAGAGAGAGAGAGAACGAGAGAGAGAGAACGAGAGAGAGAAATAGAGAGAGAGAGAGAGAGAGATAAAGACAGAGAGAGAGCTAAAGACACACAGAGAGAGAGAGAGAGAGAGATAAAGACAGAGAGAGAGCTAAAGACAGAGAGAGAGAGCTAAAGACACAGAGAGAGAGAGAGAGAGTTAAGTATCGATTGAATCTAAAGGGACCTCAAATTTCCATTACCGACTGATACATTTTTTTTGGATCCGAAAAAAAGGAAGAAAAAAAAAGGGGGGGGGGAATTATTAAAGTTGACAGTATGTCCATCTGTGTTTTAGACTCCAGCTAGTGTATGTGAGGGTGTGTGTTAGACTCCGTCTGGTGTGTGTGAGGGTGTGTGTTAGACTCCGTCTGGTGTGTATGAGGGTGTGTGTTAGACTCCGTTTGGTGTGTGTGAGGGTGTGTGTTAGACTCCGTTTGGTGTGTGTGAGGGTGTGTGTTAGACTCCGTTTGGTGTGTGTGAGGGTGTGTGTTAGACTCCGGCTAGTGTGTGTGAGGGTGTGTGTTAGACTCCGTTTGGTGTGTGTGAGGGTGTGTGTTAGACTCCGTCTGGTGTGTGTGAGGGTGTGTGTTAGACTCCGTTTGGTGTGTGTGAGGGTGTGTGTTAGACTCCGTCTGGTGTGTGTGAGGGTGTGTGTTAGACTCCGTCTGGTGTGTGTGAGGGTGTGTGTTAGACTCCGTTTGGTGTGTGTGAGGGTGTGTGTTAGACTCCGTTTGGTGTGTGTGAGGGTGTGTGTTAGACTCCGTTTGGTGTGTGTGAGGGTGTGTGGTAGACTCCGGCTAGTGTGTGGGCATTTATAAGGGATTGTGTTCAAGGATTTGATGAAATGGATCAAATATATTTGGTTTCTTTCATGTTTAGTGTAACTTGTCACTGATTATATCAAACTGTGTTCAGGGTAAATGTACAAGACTAATAGAGTATCATTTGACCTTTGCCTTAGTTCTAAGTAGCTTTCACATCTAGCTATATATAGATACTATTTTAAATCTCTGTTAGTGTCATTTACACATAAGTGATGTTCACAGATATTGATCAATATTTTAACTCCCTGTTGGTATCTGTGACAAGTAGTTTGGTAAAGCAGAGTTTTGACATAAGGTGAAGGTCATCAAGACTATGATTCAATTGTCAATGACCTTATTGTCTAATGTGGCATCAATAAATGGACATTGAGAAGAGTTTATGGCGACATTTACCTTATCTATCACACAAATGATACAAATTTCCTACAATATGATTTATACGGAGTTGTTGCATTCATATTTTGCAAACAAGATTCACAAACTGGCCGTCTTTGTCAGCGTAACTCTTCCTGTGAAGATGGTTACAGTTCATGGAATAAATTCTCTGTCTCAATGTAACCAGTGGTGAGCTAGGGTTACTTAAAGAAACCAGTGGTGAGCTAGGGTTACTTAAAGAAACCAGTGGTGAGCCAGGGTTACTTAAAGAAACCAGTGGTGAGCAAGGGTTACTTAAAGAAACCAGTGGTGAGCTAGGGTTACCTAAAGAAACCAGTGGTGAGCTAGGGTTACTTAAAGAAACCAGTGGTGAGCTAGGGTTACTTAAAGAAACCAGTGGTGAGCTAGGGTTACCTAAAGAAACCAGTGGTGAGCTAGGGTTACTTAAAGAAACCAGTGGTGAGCAAGGGTTACTTAAAGAAACCAGTGGTGAGCTAGGGTTACTTAAAGAAACCAGTGGTGAGCTAGGGTTACCTAAAGAAACCAGTGGTGAGCTAGGGTTACTTAAAGAAACCAGTGGTGAGCTAGGGTTACTTAAAGAAACCAGTGGTGAGCTAGGGTTACTTAAAGAAACCAGTGGTGAGCTAGGGTTACTTAAAGAAACCAGTGGTGAGCTAGGGTTACTTAAAGAAACCAGTGGTGAGCTAGGGTTACTCGAAGTAACCAGTGGTGAGGTAGGGCTTCTCAAAGTAACCGTGTTGAGCTAGGATTACTTAAAGAAACCAGTGGTGAGCTAGGGTTACTCGAAGTAACCAGTGGTGAGCTAGGGCTACTCAAAGAAACAAGTGGTGATCTAGGGTTACTCAAAGTAAGCAGTAGTGAGCTAGGGTAACTTAAAGTAACCAGTGATGAGCTAGGGTTACTTAAAGTAACCAGTGGTGAGCTAGGGTTACTCAAAGTAACCAGTGGTGAGCTAGGGTTACTCAATGTAACCAGTGGTGAGCTAGGGTTTCTCAAAGAAACCATTGGTGAGCCAGGGTTACTCAAAGAAACCAGTCATGAGCTAGGGTTACTTAAAGTAACCAGTGGTGAGCTAGGGTTACTTAAAGTAACCAGTGATGAGTTAGGGTTACTCAATGTAGCCAGTGGTGAGCTAGGGCTACTCAAAGTAAGCAGTGGTGAGCTAGGGCTACTCAAAGTAAGCAGTGGTGAGCTAGGGTTTCTCAAAGTAACCAGTGGTGAGCTAGGATACTCAAAGTAACCAGTGGTGAGCTAGGATACTCAAAGTAACCAGTGGTGAGCTAGGATACTCAAAGTAACCAGTGGTGAGCTAGGGTTAATCAAAGTAACCAGTGGTGAGCTAGGGTTAATCGATGTAGCCAGTGGTGAGCTAGACTTACTCAAAGTAACCAGTGGTGAGCTAGGGTTTCTCAAAGTAACCAGTGGTGAGCTAGGGTTTCTCAAAGTAACCAGTGGTGAGCTAGAATACTCAAAGTAACCAGTGGTGAGCTAGGGTTTCTCAAAGTAACCAGTGGTGAGCTAGGATTTCTCAAAGTAACCAGTGGTGAGCTAGGGTTTCTCAAAGTAACCAGTGGTGAGCTAGGATTTCTCAAAGTAACCAGTGATGAGCTAGGATACTCAAAGTAACCAGTGGTGAGCTAGGATTTCTCAAAGTAACCAGTGGTGAGCTAGGATTTCTCAAAGTAACCAGTGGTGAGCTAGGATTTCTCAAAGTAACCAGTGATGAGCTAGGATTTCTCAAAGTAACCAGTGGTGAGCTAGGATTTCTCAAAGTAACCAGTGGTGAGCTAGGATTTCTCAAAGTAACCAGTGGTGAGCTAGGATTTCTCAAAGTAACCAGTGATGAGCTAGGGTTAATGCCCCCATGGGGGGTAGTGGGGGAGGAGGACAATAGTTTTGCCGCTCCCTCTCAACGAAAACACCCTCTGAATTTGCTGACAAGACCGCCCTTCGACATATAGAAAAAGTGCCACCTTGGGAGAACGCCCCCCTCCCCCCCCCCCGCATCAGCTCCCTACGCCAGTGCGAGTAACTAAGTTACTGCTTAAAGAATATGTGCTCCAATCCACTATTGATTTGAAGGATCAGTCGCATTTTGCACTTGCTGACCTATTCATTCAGCCAATGGTCCATTGACCATGTGGGTTACATTCGTTGTGTCACATGTGACCTCAACTGGACAAAAGTAATGCATATTCCAATACCATCTCACGGGAGGACGTCTCAGCCAGCCTTAAGGACCCTTTCCCATTTGGTAACCAGGGGCACCCATGCATAGAGAAGTAGACTCACTTGTCTTGGTTAAAAGCAGGATTAGACGAGGGTTCTTTATTCTGACAGCGCTGATCTATAAATGGAAATATTAGACCTTTGACAGTGCTGATCTATAAACGGGAATATTAGACCTTTGACAGCACTGATCTATAAATGGGAATATTAGACTTTTGACAGCGCTAATCTAAAAATGGGAACATTAGACTTTTGACAGCGCTGATCTATAAATGGACACAACAAACTTTTGACAGCAATGATCTATAAATGGAAATAGCAGACTTTTGAAAGCGTTGATCAATAAATGGGAATTGAATACTTTTACAGCACTGATCTATCAATGGAAACAGTAGACTTTTGACAGCGCTGGTCTATAAATGGAAATAGTAGACTTTTGACAGGCTGATCTATAAATGGGAACATCAGACCTTGGACAGTGCTGATCTATAAATGGGAATAGTAAATTTTTGACAGCGCTGATCTATAAATTGAAATAGTAGATTTTTGACAGCGTTGATCTATAAAGGAAATAGTAGATTATTATACTTTTCAAAGTGATGATCTATAAATGGGAATAGTAGACTTTTGACAGTGCTGATCTATAAATGGGAATAGTAGAATTTTGACAGAGCTGAGCTATCAGCTTCATTCCGCCTTCCTATGTCAGTGAAAATAAGTCAGAACTTATTAATATATAAAATAATTATGATGGTATTGTGAGTAATATGCCCCTGCGATAACATTGACCTTATTGCCCCCCCCCCCCCACCCATGAAAGGCAAAGGTACATTACATTTGACAAACATGCACTGAAAGCCACTTCTCCAAAGTGAA
This sequence comes from Lymnaea stagnalis, assembly GCA_964033795.1. Taxonomy (NCBI): domain Eukaryota; kingdom Metazoa; phylum Mollusca; class Gastropoda; family Lymnaeidae; genus Lymnaea; species Lymnaea stagnalis. The sequence goes on along the minus strand of CAXITT010000409.1, from coordinate 261,974 downwards.
CAATCAGGTTATCCCAAGAGAACTCTCCCTCATGCAGTAAGTTACTTGACAATGGCCTTCAAGTTATATCTCTCACACTTTGTCTAATGAGTCCGGGGAGAAAAACAGATCCAAACCAGCCCCCCCCCCCCATTATACGCTTAATGTGTGGTTTAAAAAAAACACGTTATCTCTTCCTAACCTTCCCTGAATCTCAATGCTCGCTGCTCGCTCTGATGTAGACCGTCTCAGACTGACAAGAGACATGTTAGGACAACATCAGTACCTTAGAATGTCATACGAAGACGTCCAGGTCTCCCCCAACATGAGATAGTGAAGGAGTTTGAAATTCTTTTTGGATCGAAGGTAATAAAAAACTTAACCCTAACCCTAAATCCTAGTCTTAGACCCTAACCCTAAATCCTAACTCTAAGCCCTAATCCTAACTTATAACCCTAAATCCTAACCCTAACCTTAACTCTAAACCGTAATCCTAAAACATGACCCTAACTCTTAACCTTGACTATAAACCTACTTCCTAACCCTAAATCCTGACCCTAACCATAAAGACATTAACCCAAATCTCTCCATTTCCATCGAGTTTCCCCTTAAGAGTGACGTCGGCTTGTCTCACTGACTTAGGTGAAAGTGGTGGGGACCCCACAGCTGCTAGGAAACGCTGCCGTCAGTGAGAGTGACAAGACTTGATCCCCGCTAATAGAACCAAAGCCAGCTGTCTCATCTGGTAACGGCAATTGTAATCATCTGCTGCAGATTGCGCTCCGATGCGCTCTACCAACAATCGGGCGTCGTACCAACAGTCGGGCGTTGCACCAACTGTCGGGCGTCGTATCAACTACAATCGGATGCTGTACCAACAACAATCGGGCGTCGTACCAACTGCAATCGGGTGCTGTACCAACAACAATCGGGCGTCGTACCAACTGCAATCGGGTGCTGTACCAACAATCGGGTGCTGTACCAACTGCAATCGGGTGCTGTACCAACAATCGGGTGCTGTACCAAC
>CAXITT010000409.1:226592-254297 GCA_964033795.1 Lymnaea stagnalis | reverse complement strand
TAACCCGGCTGTCTGGTCTTTTCCTCTCCTTCCCTAGTTGACCCGGCTGTCTGGTCTTTTCCTCTCCTTCCCTAGTTGACCCGGCTGTCTGGTCTTTTCCTCTCCTTCCCTAGTTGACCCGGCTGTCTGGTCTTTTCCTCTCCTTCCGTAGCTAACCCGGCTGTCTGGTCTTTTCCTCTCCTTCCCTAGTTGACCCGGCTGTCTGGTCTTTTCCTCTCCTTCCCTAGTTGACCCGGCTGTCTGGTCTTTTATCCAAACAGTGTAATTTAACCACCCGGTATGATCTCACGTGACCAAAGTTGAGTACCGCCCAGCTTTCTGGCAGCACGTAGAGGCCAGGGATGGTCTTTGTGTCACAATAACCGTAGTCTTGACCACACAGACAGCAGGTCAAGACGGCAGCTTGACCACACAGACAGCAGGTCAAGACGGCAGCTTGACCACACAGACAGCAGGTCAAGACGGCAGCTTGACCACACAGACAGCAGGTCAAGACGGCAGCTTGACCACACAGACAGCAGCTGAAGACGGCAGCTTGACCACACAGACAGCAGGTCAAGACGGCAGCTTGACCACACAGACAGCAGGTCAAGACCGTAGCTTGACCACACAGACAGGGTAAGATTGAAAAGTTCTTGACCGTTGAGCGAGGTAAGACGATTCGTTAGTCTCATCACAAAAAAGAGCGTTCTCTCTCTCTCTCTCTCTCTCTCTCTCTCTCTGTATCTATCTCTCTTTATTTCTTTCTGTATCTCTCTATATCTACCTCTCTTATATCTTTATCTCTCTATATATATTTCTCTCCGTGTCTCTCTCTGTTTCTCTCTCTCTGTTTTTCTCTCTCTCTGTATCTCTCTACATATATTTCTCTCTGTATCGCTCTACATATATTTCTCTTTGTATGTCTCTCTATTATCCCTCTCTTCTCTCTCACCTCTCTATATCTCCCTCTCTTATATCTATCTGTATCTCTCTTTGTATCTCTCTCTTTACCCCCTCTCTCTTTCTCTCTTTCAGTATCCCTCCCCCTCTTTCTCTCTCTTTTTTATCTCTCTCAAGCTCCTTATTACTCTCACTATTCCCATTCCCCACCCACACTTTCCTCTCCACAGCTCTGTTGTGTTCAGAGTCCACGTGATGTACATACATTGAAGCTACTCACACAGCAGTGAAGAGTGCTCGCAAGTGAGTTTATTATTTGAATTTCTAGACCAGCTGTAAGACAAAAAATATCCACATTTCTTTGACTTAAAATTGTATACCATTAGTAGAGATAAGAAGTGCACGTGTTTTCATGGGTTATGGTGTGCAGAGCTATCCCTAACCCAAGACACAGGACCCAAGACACAGGACCCAAGACACAGGACCCAGGACCCAGGACACAGGACTCAGGACACGAACACATGACCAAGGCTATATCACCCTGGAAACATGACACAAGACACAGGACCCAGGACACATGACCACGGGCTAAACACCAAGGAACTAGGACACAGGATTCAGGAGGACTATGAAGCACATTGAGTTCAGAGATGAGTTGTGCATTCACAAGCCAATGTGGAGGAAGATGCAAAACAAAACAAAGTATTTGATCCCGTGGAAGGGATGGGGTGGAGGGGGGAACATTCAACACTTTCCTCTCTTAAACTCAGGGCAACTGCACTCACACGCTGTCTGACAATGAGATCATGGTCCTACTCGTGGTTAAGTTGTAATGTCCTACTGGCAGTTTAGTTGCAATGGTCTTGCTGGTAGTTTAAAGTAGGTGCAATGTCCTACTGGTAGTTTAGGTGCAATGTCCTACTGGTAGTTTATGTGCAATGTCCTACTGGTAGTTTAAGTGCAATGTCCTACTGGTAGTTAAGGTGCAATGTCCTACTGGTAGTTGAGGTGCAATGTCCTACTGGTAGTTTATGTGCAATATCCTACTGGTAGTTAAGGTGCAATGTCCTACTGGTAGTTAAGGTGCAATTTCCTACTGGTAGTTTATGTGCAATGTCCTACTGGTGGTTTAGGTGCAATTTCCTACTGGTAGTTTAGGTGCGATTTCCTACTGGTAGTTTAGGTGCAATTTCCTACTGGTAGTTTAGGTGCAATTTCCTACTGGTAGTTTAGGTGCAATTTCCTACTGGTAGTTTAGGTGCAATTTCCTACTGGTAGTTAAGGTGCAATTTCCTACTGGTAGTTAAGGTGCAATTTCCTACTGGTAGTTTAGGTGCAATTTCCTACTTGTAGTTTAGGTGCAATTTCCTACTGGTAGTTTAGGTGCAATTTCCTACTGGTAGTTTAGGTGCAATTTCCTACTGGTAGTTTAGGTGCAATTTCCTACTGGTAGTTTAGGTGCTATTTCCTACTGGTAGTTTAGGTGCAATTTCCTACTGGTAGTTAAGGTGCAATTTCCTACTGGTAGTTAAGGTGCAATTTCCTACTGGTAGTTTAGGTGCAATTTCCTACTGGTAGTTAAGGTGCAATTTCCTACTGGTAGTTTAGGTGCAATTTCCTACTGGTAGTTTAGGTGCAATATTTCCTACTGGTAGTTAAGGTGCAATTTCCTACTGGTAGTTTAGGTGCAATTTCCTACTGGTAGTTAAGGTGCAATTTCCTACTGGTAGTTTAGGTGCAATTTCCTACTGGTAGTTTAGGTGCAATGTCCTACTGGTGGTTAAGTTGCAATGGTCCTACTACTGGTTAAGTTGCAATGTCCTAATGGTAGTTTATGTGCAATGTCCTACTGATAGCTTAGGTACAATGTCCTACTGATAGTTTAGGTGCAATGTCCTACTGGTAGTTGAAAGTAGGAGAATTGGTCCTACTGGTCGTTTAAAGTAGGTGCAATGGTCCTACTGGTAGTTTGAAATGGGTGCAAGGTCCTACTGGTAGATTAAAATGGGAGCAAGGTCCTACTGGTAGTTTAGGTGCATGACTCTTGGAACAGCTAATGACCATATCGTGTTTAATCTTTAATTATCAGCTAACCCAACCCACAACCATTAGGCCATCCACCAGGCCACACCCATTAGGCCACCCACCAGGCCACACCCATTAGGCCATCGACCAGGCCACACCCATTAGGCCACCCACCAGGCCACACCCATTAAGCCATCCACCAGGACACACCCACTAGGCCATCCACCAGGCCACACCCATTAGGCCACCCCCAGGCCACACCCATCAAAATATTATCGATGATGTCTTGACATTGACTGCGTTAATACCAAGATCATGTTTATGTAGTCACCGACATACCATCATGACATCATGCCCTGAATGCCCTTATGACATCATGGCCTACATGCCCTTATGACATCATTTATGTCATGCCATTATGACCTACATAGCATCATTACCTACACGCCATCATGCCATTGATTCTGACTTCATTCTGACTAATTTTGGTAGAAATAAGTTTCTTTCAAAATATTCATTTCACTGCCGATTCCTCGCATAATAAGTATAATTACACACACACACAAACACACACATTTACACATACACGCGCGCACACACATGCACACACACGCACACACACGCACACATATACACGCATGCACACACACACACGCATGCACACGCACACACGCACATGCATACACACACATTCACACGCACACACACACACATGCATTTTGTCACAATTGGAAACTGCTCTAAGTCGTGTTACAGCGATATAACATGAAATACGTCCCTTGTGGACATGCGCGCATTTGTTCATTATGCGGACATTATGGTTCAATTTTGTGGTTGCTCCGATAGGAAACAACTGTATTCAAAACAAGTATAGGAAATGTGTCCCCACTTTCCGATAGACAGTTTGTTTTCTCTATAAAAATGAAGCCGATTAAGTTCCCGTAAACCCTTCATACAGGAGAAAACATGGCGAGACGCATCTTTGTAATTATCGTGTGAACCGCAGCATTCCCAAAGGAGGCGATAACCGTCGTTTGTCAGTTATCAACAACGTCCGGTTATACGAAAGGTTTTGGCCTCCCATCATTCAAACTGGCACACAAGACCTGGACGTAACCAGAAAACAAAACAAAAATTCAATTATCATTTTGCATGGGGGAAAAAAACAAGAAAATAACCCAACCCAACTCCAGTGCACCACAGATTTATGTTTGTGTATGTGCGCGCGTGTGTGTGTGTGTGTGTGTATACTTGTGTGTGTGTGTGTGTGTGTGTGTGTGAGGCTCGTCTGCTGGCTAAGTTAATTAACTAGCATCTCCGTCCCTCTGTTTCAACTTCTCTTGGGTCTCAAAGTACTCAAACACTGGCCTATCTATAGGAATGAGCTAGGCTGACCGTAACGCCAAAGAACCAAAAATGTTTAGACACGCTACGGATTCTTAAAAACAATCATAGTTATTTTTAAAAATTATTTTACGAAAATCAAATTAATTGAAATGCGCAGAAAATATTTCATATCCGCTTTAAAAAAAAAAAAAAAAAAGTTTAAGGAATTATTATTATTATTATTATTATTATTATTATTATTATTATTATTATAAATGACACATACATTTAAAGTAACAACTATGAAACTATTTAAAGCATTTTATCCGAATGTAAAAAGTTATGAAACAAATATTAATAAAACAAATTATGATCTCAGAATTGTATCTTAATCACATTTATCGGGAAATAACCCAAAACATCTGTTATTTTTAGTGCGTCTTATGGTCCGTTGTTAATATTGCGAAATAAAAATAAAATTAATTTAATCTAAATAAATACGCAAATGACATCATAGCCAGAGATCTAAGTTTCTTTGATTTAAAAACCCTATGTGACAAAACTCATATTATATTTCCCCACTTCTTCAAAGTAAAATTAATAAACATAATTTCTTTCTTTTTATTAAATTGCTAAAATTAAATAAAACTTTAGCTTTTTATTTTTAACATTGAATAAGTTTTCACTTTTTATTCATTCCCAAAAATATTCTTTTATGAACTTTATAAAGTAGTCAATCGTAACCTTTGAATATACTTTTAATCAGAAAACAACGTTTAATTGAATCAGTGCTGCGAAGACAGCCAAACAGCATTCACTAATGCACTGATCACTCATCAAAATAAGAACAAAGCATATCAAATGCAAACACAAAAAAAAAAAAAAACAACATTTTCTGTGTAAGTAAGGGGGTTACAATCCCGTGAATGATTTTATTAATTTTTTAAAAACTCAGTATGTGTGCCCCCCCCCCCTAAAAAAAAAAAAAAAAAAAAAAAAAAATTTTTTGTGTAAAGAAAGGGGGTAAAATCCCGGTAAGAATTTTTTTAATTTTTTAAAAAACCAGGTTTGGTGCCCCCCCCCCCCCTTTTCTTGGTTTTGGGGGGGGGGGGTGGGGATACAGTACTTTCATTTGCCCAAGGCAACACAAGGTATGCCTCAGTATGAATTTGAAAAAAATAATTAAACTTCGTAGGTATATATATGTATTTATTGGTGGTAGGAAATAGGGTGTGTACATTTTTACGTGGATGACAATATCTTTAAATCCAATGACATTACAGTTGTGAAAAATAGGTGTTATGTTTCTCATTTGACCAATTAAGAAAATCAATAAAGGTAACAAAACGTAGGTACATTTATATACTTGTACCCATGAATATAAAAACCCGATCGTTTTAAACTAGTGAACATTTCATTCTCCAAATAGAGATGGGTTCAGAATTTTTTAGTTAGATAGATGATGCATAGATGATAGATAGATGATAGGTGGACCGACGGACGGAGGGAAGGGCGGACAGACAGACAGATAGATAGATAGATAGATAGACAGACAGACAATAGATAGACAACAGATAGATAGATAGATAGATAGATAGATAGATAGATAGATAGATAGATAGATAGATAGATAGAAAGATAGATAGATAGATATATAGATAGATAGATAGATTGATAGATAGATAGATAGATAGATAGATAGATAGATAGATAGATAGATAGATAGATAGATAGATAGATAGATAGATAGATAGATAGATAGATAGATAGATAGATAGATAGATAGATAGATAGATAGATAGATAGATAGATAGATAGATAGATAGATAGATAGATAGATAGATAGATAGATAGATAGATGATAGATAGATAGATAAAAAGACACAACGCTTCCTTGAAAAGTTGCGCAAAAGGTATCTTTTATTCGGTAAACTACATATATAAAAATTAATGTATGTATCTACATATGTATGTCCTGTATGCGCTCCTATACCATTCATCCGACTGCAATAACACTTTTGTGAGTTGTTGTACACACACCCGCAAATGTTTCTGAATTATTACACACATTTTACAATATTCTGTTTTGGGCCTAATTTCTTTTTCTTTTATGAGCTAAATTTAATTTCAGTATGCGTTCGTATACCCTTTATCCCATTGCGATAAAACATTGGTAACTTGTGCGCACGCCCACAAAGGTTTCATAATTAGGTCGTCCATTTTGAAATATTCCTTTTGGGGCCGGGGGCCCTCAATTATTTTTTTCTAATATGCGCTATTCAAATATAATTTCATACAGAGCTACAAGTGTGTGGACTATTTTTTGAAAACCCATGCTTCTCACGTGGACAGCTGTATGTTGCCTGCTCACGTGGACAGCTGTATGTGGCCAGCTCACGTGGACAGCTGTATGTGGCCAGCTCAAGTGAGCAGCTGTATGTTGCCTGCTCACGTGGACAGTTGTAGGTGGCCAGCTCACGTGGACAGCTGTATGTGGCCAGCTCACGTGGACAGCTGTATGTGGCCAGCTCACGTGAGCAGCTGTATGTTGCCTGCTCACGTGGACAGTTGTATGTGGCCAGCTCACGTGGACAGCTGTATGTTGCCTGCTCACGTGGACAGATGTATGTGGTCAGCTCACGTGGACAGCTGTATGTTGCCTGCTCACGTGGACAGCTGTATGTGGCCAGCTCACGTGAGCAGCTGTATGTTGCCTGCTCACGTGGACAGCTGTATGTGGCCAGCTCACGTGAGCAGCTGTATGTTGCCTGCTCACGTGGACAGTTGTATGTGGCCAGCTCACGTGGACAGCTGTATGTTGCCTGCTCACGAGTCGAAAAACCTACTAAATTATTTGTGCACGAGCTAGACGGAAAAAACACAAACATATTTTCTATTTAAAAATTACTTCAAAAACGTAATTAAACTGCGAACCCTTTTTTCTTTGAGTTGCATTGCAACGCATGCCGGGTTCTCACTAGTATCTAATAACACATCACATGAGAGCATTACATTCAATATTAATGGCGGTTTGGTACGCCAGATCATTTCAAAATGGCTTGCCATTAAATAGACAGACTTACACCATTAAGTAGACAGACTTACACAACTAAGTAGACAGACGTACACCATTAAGTAGACAGACTTACACCATTAAGTAGACAGACTTACATCATTAAGTAGACAGACTTACACCATTAAGTAGACAGACTTACACGATTAAGTAGACAGACTTACACCACGAAATAGACAGACTTACACCATGAAATAGACAGACTTACACCATGAAATAGACAGACTTACACCATTAAGTAGACAGACTTACATCATTAAGTAGGCAGACTTACACCTTTAAATAGACTTACTTACACTATGGAATAGACAGACCTACCTTCTTCGTAATCCGGGGGCACGCGTGGGTCATAGCTGTCGGTCGTGTTGGGGTTAGGATTCAGCAGGTAGGTGAGTACTTCACGCCTGATTGAGAAGACCAAGAGATTATTTAGGTCTATCAATAATTGGAGAGTTGTCCAGCAATGAGCACCGTTTCAAACATACAGCCTTATACACGTTAACACGCACATACACTCCCACCCAGACCCACCCAACAACGCCACCCCAACTCCCCACAGACCCACCCAACAACCCCAACCCAACTCCCCACAGACCCAACAGAACAAACAAAGGAACCGACAGCCTGACACGTTAGATTATTTCAATTTCTGAACTTTACCACACAAAAAATTGCGCCACCAGAAATAACTGACCAATCGCAAGGCTGTGATATATTTTCTGAATTTCGTAGCCGGTCTCAAAGACATTGACCCGTTGACCTATTAACCCGTTAACCCGTTAAGAAACTGGCTTTTATTTCCGTCAGATCACTGTTTGTCATGGAAAGTATATTTAAATGTAAACCATTAGTGCACACAGATTATGTCAACATGGTGCCCATAGATTATGTCAACATGGTGCCCACAGATTATGTCTGCATAGTTAGCACAGTTAGCACAGTTTGCACTTGACTAACTCATTCAAACGCTGACACCCAAACCCCACCCCCCAACTGGAACACCCTAAAGAATTGTCATGTTTTGACCAAAATGCTCAGCTGACACGTTGCATTGTAGCAGTGACAGATCAAAACCTCTGAGATGCTATAGGCAGCAGTAAAGTTGATGGCCCTATATGTTGCCCTATATAAATATATTAGGCTATATATCTGATAGTGGCAGACTCTCAAAACCACGTGTTCGCCTTGATATTTACGAGTGGCGCACTTTTCCATTTCCTGGCCCAACAGTTTGGGACACCTGTCCTGTCGCTCTCAGGAACAGCCAGGCACTGGAGTCTTTCAAAACCGTTTTGAAGACTTATCTATTTCGTAAAACCTGATGGGGTGATGTTGTCTATCTGGCTATTATCCATCCATCCATCCATCCATCCATCCATCCATCCATCCATCCATCCATCCATCCACCCACCCATCCATCCACCCACCCACCCACCCATTCATCCATCCATCCATCCATCCATCCATCCATCCATCCATCCATCCATCTATCTATCTATCTATCTATCTATCTATCTATCTATCTATCTATCTATCTATCTATCTATCTATCTATCTATCTATCTATCTATCTATCTATATATCTATCTATCTATCTATCTATCTATCTATCTATCTATCTATCTATCTATCTATCTATCTATCTATCTATCTATCTATCTATATATATCACAATTTGATTTTTAAAAAGATAATGCAGATCGACTTTATTGACTGGTTATCTTCTGAATCATTATCGTATCTTCATTTACCTTGTGATATGGCATTGTGGTGATAAGGCTAACCATTTGTATGCGGTGGCCGAGCGGTCAAAACAAACTCCATTTAAATAGCAACTGGTGGTCTGGAGTTCAATCTCTACCAAAACCAACATCCGCAAACTCTGAATTCAAACCAGGGGCCAGAATGATCAATAAATTGATAGTGGGCCCTCATAATTATGGAGACAATGAAGAAAATATACAACCTTGTATTTTGGCGTTGTGATGCTTATGTCGATGGGGGTTGTAGCACCAACTAGCCGGCTTTCTCATTAATACTATACATTGCGACATACGGCTTTCCATCAATACTATACATTCCGCTATAAGGCTCTCCCATCAATACTATACATTGCGCCATAAGGCTCTCCCATCAATACTATTCATTGCGCCATAAGGCTCTCCCATCAATACTATACATTGCGCCACAAGGCTCTCCCATCAATACTATACATTGCGTCATAAGGCTCTCCCATCAATACTATACATTGCGCCATACGGCTGTGCATCAATACTATACATTGCGCTATAAGGCTCTCCCATCAATACTATACATTGCACCATTATGAGTACGTTCAAGACAAAAATGAAGCCATTCGCCCATCCCCCAAATTTAAATGAATTCAAAATAAATCAGCTAATGTCTTATGTTTTCCTCTTGTTTCAGGGCCCCTAAAAGGCGAGGGCCCCTAGGCAGGAGCCTCATTGGTCGGCACTGCATTGCCGAGTAGGCAGGGAGCTGCCAGGGAACTGGTGGATAAAGCTTTGAAAGGCTAATAAGATACAAATGGTATTCACTTGGCGACTCTGGAATATGGAGACGTGAATCATTGAGTTGCATGTCATCAGACACGTGCTGCCACATATCCTCAAGACACTTGCTGCCACAGCGCATCCGACATTTGCTGCCACATGTCACAGACCCTTGCTGCCACTTGACATCAGACACTTGCTGGCCATATGTGTAATTATAAACTGATGCACTTAGATGGTGATATGTGTAATTATAAATGGGACTGATGTACTTAGATGGTCATATGTGTAATTATAAATGGACTGATGTACTTAGGTGATCAATATGTGTAATTATAAATGGGACTGATGTACTTAGATGGTCATATGTGTAATTATAAATGGGACTGATGTGCTTAGATGGTCATATGTGTAATTATAAATGGGACTGATGTACTTAGGTGGTCATATGTGTAATTATAAATGGGAATGATGTACTTAAGTTGTCATATGTTTAATTATAGATGGGATTGATGTACGTAGGTGGCCATATGTTTAATTATAAATGGGAGTTATTCTCTTCTTCTTCTGTACATTAAGGTCCACGATCATTTTATTAATCATTCTGGCTTCTATTGATGTTTGACTGTTTCTTGGTCATTGTTAAGTTTCCATACCACGTTTCTTCTGACCTGAAATCCTCTAAGGTCATTCTAGCCTTAAATTTTGATTCAAAAACTTTTGTCCATCCGTCATCGTTCCCATCAGTCACATTTCTTTTCTCTGACCCATGTGGACAGAATACTACATAATGCTACTTTTTAAACTTACAACCCCTCCCTTCCAACTACTACTTTGTTGGTAATGAATTGTGTGGGGGGGGGGGCGCCATGGCAGGGCTACGCCTTTGTGGGGAAATGAGAAGTGGGGGGGGGCACTGGCAGGACTACACCTTTGTGGGTAACGAGACGTGAGACAGGGCACGTCCACATACGAGACGGCTCAATTAAAGACGTGCCAATTCAAGGGAGACAATCTCTTACCTGTTGACACTCGTGGTGTTGTTGGTGGTCGAATGCTCGTGCGCGCCCAGCACGAGCCAGAAATACAGCCCACTCCACGTGATAACTAACGGCCACATGGCTCTCGATTGCATTGGCTCTGATGACAGGAATTTTGAGGTAATCCAATGGAAAATTGATTAGGGTCAGATTTCCTACTTGGTTACTATCCTGTTCTTCAGGAACACATTTGTGATCTAATTTTTTTTAAAATTACCTTTGTGGTACAGAGGAGGCACAGTTTATCTAAACGACAAAATTATATTTTAAAAAATCACACAAAAAGAAAGACCCCCTCCCCCCCCCCCACTGCACTCTTAAAATTGCGGTGATGTTGCCTTAATATAATATCTTAATCTAACATAAATAATCATTCCATAAAACCGACCACGTGTTTTTAAATAATATTTTTTATCGATTAAAATTAATTAATATTTATTCTTTTTAAGAATAACTTTTGTATCCTCGTTTTATGAATCCTTAAAATAATGGATACATCGTCTGGATAATAGGATTGAGAGGATAACGTCTCTTGATTTAAGTGGATTATGTCTGGAAGAGATGTCTGTCTTAAATACACGGCTGTGTAATCACAGATTCAAGTTACACATATGTATTTGGATTATTACGTTTCGAAAAGATGTATCACAAAAATCACCAAAAAATATTTCAGAGAATCCATCACAATTTCGTGACACACGTCACTTCCGTTGCATATATGTGTATCTATATTTATCTTCCTGTGAGCTTGGACGAAAAGCGCTTCCGTGTATCCGGTCAACTTCTGACGTCACGTTCAATTAGTGCACCAGCTTGGCCTGACGTTGGACAAGTACTACAGTAAATTTGATTGGCTGGAATTGATGGCTGTCATAGTTGAGGTGAAAATAGCGTCTGACGTGCTGCGAGGTTACGGTCATGGTCCTGGCTCATTTTGTCTCCTTCGTAGAGCTCTGCTCGACATATCCTGAGCTCAAACTGAGAAGGGAAAGAAATGGAGAAGAAATGAGTTATTGATAAGTAAAGATAAAAAATACCACTCTTCCTTGTATTGATTGCAGTCCTCCTCCTCCATCCCCTTCTTTCACCAGCACCCCAACGCTCCCCACCACCCCCTTCCCAACACCCACATTCCCCCAACACCCCCCCCCCCCCCCCCCCCAACCCCCCCCCTTCCCCCCCCCCCCCCCCCCCCCACATGCCCATTTGACACAATTTTAGGAAAAGGAAACCGGTCAGCACTGGTTTGATCTGTCTGCGGCTGGCTTCTGCAATATCTCCCTCTCTTGAGTCTGGGGGATATACAGGTCTTCTTCGTGGCCAGAGGTCAGGCAAAGCTCGTGGTCACGTGCGGTATGTTTTCGCATTAGTTTAGTTTGATTTGGGGTTTCTCCTTGTGGTCAATACGTTTGTGTGTGTGTGCGTGAGTGTGTGTGTGTGTGTGTGTGTATGTGTGTGTGGCTACGGCGGCGTGGAGGGTTGTTGAGGGAGAAGGAGGTCTGGTTTCTTGGTTCACATCAATTGTGAGGTTGTTTAAAACAATCTCATTGTATTCTACAAAGATCAGATGTTCCTATTGGATCATATTTGGTTGGTTCAGAATTGTTCGCGTCTTGGTTACTGTTCAATGCAACACTCAAAAGGTGGTGATGATGTACATTGTAAAGCTCCTTAGGATTTACACGTATTAACTACAGCCTGTCCCTCAATCATGTGACACTTAAATGGTTCTCACCCTGTTATGGGACGGGAAATCTGCCCAACAAGGATAGGGGAACCGTTTCACATTTGTTCTTTTAACTAACCTGTTGGTATACAACTATAGTCTCTCTCTCATTCTCCTCTCTCTCTCTCTCTCTCTCTCTCTCTCTCTCTCTCTCTCTCTCTCTCTCTCTCTCTCTCTCTCTCTCTCTCTCTCTCTCTCATTCTCCTCTCTCATTCTCCGTTCTCTATCTCATTCTCCCCCTCTCTCTCCCTCTATTTGTCTCTCCCTCTCTCTCATTCTTCTCTCTCTCTCATTATCCGCTCTCTCTCTCTCATTATACGCTCTCTCTCTCATTCTCCCATATCTGTCTCTCTCGCATTCTACTCTCTCTCTTGTTCCTCTATCGCTCTCTCTCATTCTCCTCTCTCTCTCTCTCTCTCTCACTCTCCCGTTCTCCTCTCTCTCTCTCCCTCTCTCTCTCTAACTTTCTCATTCCCCTCTCTCTCTTTCTTTCTCTCCCCTCTATCTCTCGTTCTCTATCTCTGTCTCCCTCTCTCCCTCAATCTTTCACTCTTTATCTCTCTCTCTCTGTCTCTCTTCTCGCGCCCTTCCCACTCCTTAGTATCATTTTCTGTTATTTGAAGAAGGCTTTGATCTAGAAACAGGCTTAAGCTAAATCTGAGAAATAAATTAGAAACAGACTGGGGGTAGGGTGGTAGGGAATGGGGTGGGGGGGGGTTGACATGGAAGAAAAAAGACATTATAAACCAAAGACATTAAAGAAATTGGACGGCTCCCATTGTGAGAACCGTGTCAAGGTTTTTTCGGACAGTTTATAGCCATGTAACCACTTGATTACCAGCAATGTAACCACTTGATTGTCAGACATATAACCACTTTTTTTTGCCAGCAATGCAACCATTTGATTGTCAGCCAGGTAAGCATTTGATAGACAGCCATGTAACCACTTGATTGCCAGCCAAGTAGCCACCTCGATTTGTTGAGCTATAACCTCATTACCAGTGCAACGTTCAAAGCGATGCCACCTTCATAGCGATGTCACCTTCATAGCGATGTCACCTTCATAGCAATGTCGCCTTCATAGCGATGTCACTTCATAGTGATGTCACTTTTATAGCGATGTCACCTTCATTTCTATCCCAGCTCTAGGACAGTTATCTGTCAACTTCTGTCTTATCATAAAGGAACGTTCTCATTAGGGAACAACCCGCTAGTAATGATGTTGAGATCTGATTGTGTGAGGCGAACCTAACATTGGATCAGCTACCTCTAACACTGTGGCGTTAATATTGAAGGTCATATTGAAGTTCACATTTAAGGTCGTAATGGTTTCGCTTTAAAATCCCCAACTTTAGAAGAAACTACAGAAGTAATCGATTCAATAAAAACCACAACGCCTCTGGAGAAGACTTCATCACAGCAGAACTGATGAAATATGGAGGGTGCTGGGTGGCCGAGCGGTCTCAACTGTCTCAAACCAAATAGCTGGTAGTCTGGAGTTCAATCCCCACCAAAGCCACCATCTCTAGCACTCCGGGTGGATGGGACTCGCTAGCCCTGGACGTCAACCCATCGAAGAGAAGGCAAACTCTGAATTCAAACCAGGAGCCAGAATGATCAACAAATAGATCGTGGGCCCCTCAAATATAAGAAGAAGAAGAGGGAGAGAACTTCACACACAGACACATAAACGTATAAATAAAATTTGTCAAAAAAAAAATGGAAATTCCAAGAGAATGGGAAACATCACCAATAACCCCATTACACAAGAGCGGTTCCTAACTTCAATGTACAAACTACAGGGGAAATACCCTTATTGTATATTATATACAAAATACTTACACAACTAATTTCCAAAAGACTACAACCGTAGTACACGCAACAAATACTAGGTGATTACTAAATGTGAATTCAGGCAGAACAGATCAACGACTGATCAGATTTTTGACCATCAGTGAGTGACCTGTTAGTGAAATGTTACAAATCTAATATCCCAGTTCATCAACTCTATAATGGCTATAAAACGGTCTATGAGAGCATACAAAAGCTCTCGGGAAAATATACGGAACAACAAAAAACAAAAAACAAAAAAAGATTACTGATTGAGAATACGAGCCAATCAGGAGTTGTACAGTCGATATCAGGATCACACGCTAGAAGCAGAAATAAAAAGGGGCAGGCTACGCTGGGCAGGACATTTAGAAGGAATTCGAAATTAGAGAGGAATGAAGAGGGTGCACCACCAAAACCCCAGAGGAAAACGGATCAAAGGCAGATCAGGCTTAGATGGATGGATGGATGATGTTTAGAGGTATCTACAGCAGCCGAGAATCCATTCAAGGAAAAGAAAATCTAGAAATTTCTATCTGAGTGGAATGATGAGATGAGGGAGGCCAAAGCCCTATAGATTTTATAGATGGATCCAACACCATAGAGTTTATAGAGGGATCCAACACACCATAGAGTTTATAGAGGTATTCAAAACCATAGAGTTTATAGATGTATTCAACACACCATAGAGTTTATAGAGGTATTCAAAACCATAACAAGCCGCTAAATAGAATTAGACGTTTTCAAAAACCAGCTACTGAACTTTATCAAAATTTCAATGCAAACTAAGATCAGATACAGACAGTCACGGGAGACAGCAGTATGCTCAATTTATCAAATCCATTTGAACACTGGTGGAATGCAGCATGTAAGTTTTAGCACGAATTCTGGAGAATGTAGAACAGGGGGGCCTCAAACCTTTTAAACAGGGTGCTGGTTCACTATCCATCAGACACTGTTGCGAAACCGGACTAGAGTTGGATAAAATAATTACCAAATTCCCAGGTACGAAGAAAATATCGTCTTTGTAGTGGTTTGGGTTGGTTGGTGGGTTGGTTGGTTGGTTGGTTGGTTGGTTGGTTGGTTGGTTGGGAGGGGGGGTGTGAACCAATAAACTCGGAAGTATACGCTGTATACAAGAAAAATTCACGAACACAAAATTATAAATATTTCAATAAATAGAACGAGAGTGCTTTTGGCAAGTGAGATAGTTCATTTCCGGGGTCCCTATTCATCACTGCTGTCCGGATGTCTGTACGGAAGCCTAGCGGAGCCGGTAAAGGAACGGTAGCTTGCCAGAAGTTTGAGAAGCCCTGCCGTAGATTCTAGACATAATATGATGTTACTACCAGACAACGGTGATAAAGCTGGCAAGATGCCGTTGGACGATGGAAATAATGAAGATGTATGACGCCGTATCAGTTGGGTTGGCGGGCGGACGGACGGTTTTGTGGGGATTTCCCCACCAACAAAGACAGATATTCAGGAAATGGAAACGCACACATGAAACTGTCTTGAGGTCCGTCTCGAACAGGTGGAGCTGATGGGGGAAACTGTCTTGAGGTCCGTCGCAAACAGGTGGAGCTGATGGGGGAAACTGTCTTGAGGTCTGTCTCGAACGGGTGGAGCTGATGGGGGAAACTGTCTTGAGGTCTGTCTCGAACGGGTGGAGCTGATGGGGGAAACTGTCTTAAGGTCTGTCTCAAACAGGTGGAGCTGATGGGGGAAAATATCTTGAGGTCTGTCTCGAACAGGTGGAGCTGATGGGGGAAACTGTCACGAGGTCTGTCTCGAACAGGTGGAGCTGATGGGGGAAACTGTCTTAAGGTCTGTCTCGAACGGGTGGAGCTGATGGGGGAAACTGTCTTAAGGTCTGTCTCGAACAGGTGGAGCTGATGGGGGAAACTGTCTTGAGGTCTGTCTCGAACGGGTGGGGCTGATGGGGGAAACTGGCACGATGTCTGTCTCGAACAGGTGGAGCTGATGGTGGCTGATGGGGGTGACTGTCTTGAGGTCTGTCTCGAACGGGTGGAGCTGATGGGGGAAACTGTCTTAAGGTCTGTCTCGAACGGGTGGAGCTGATGGGGGAAACTGTCTTAAGGTCTGTCTCGAACAGGTGGAGCTGATGGGGGAAAATATCTTGAGGTCTGTCTCGAACGGGTGGAGCTGATGGGGGAAACTGTCACGAGGTCTGTCTCGAACAGGTGGAGCTGATGGGGGAAACTGTCTAGAGGTCTGTCTCGAACAGGTGGAGCTGATAGGCGAAACTGTCTTGAGTTTTAATGAAGATTGTGTTTTTGTTTGTGTATGTGTGTGTGTGTCTCTGCTCGTGATGACTTGGGTTGTGATGACTTGGGTTGTGATGACTTGGGTTTGTGATGACTTGGGTTGTGATGACTTGGGTTTGTGATGACTTGGGTTGTGATGACTTGGGTTTGTGATGACTTGGGTTCGATTTTGAAATAACTTGGGTTTGTGATGACTTGAGTTTTTAATAACTTTGGTTTGTGATAACTCGAATTTGTAATAAGATGGGTTTGTATTAAGGTGGGTTTGTAATAACTTTGGTTTGTGTTAACTTGGGTTTGTAATAAATTATGTTTGTAATAAGGTGGGCTTTGTAATAACTTTGGTTTGTGATAACTTGGGTTTTTGTGATGACTTGGGTTTGTGATAACTTGGGTTTGTGATAACTTGGGGTTGTAATAACTTTTGGTTTGTGATAACTAGGGTTTTTGTGATGACTTGGGTGTGTGATAACTTGGGTTTTGTGAAGACTTGGGTTTGTGATAAATTGGGTTTTAAAATAACTTTGGTTTGGGATAACTTTGGTTTGTGGTGACTTGATTTGTGATAACTTGGGTTTGTGATAATTTGGGTTTGTAATAACTTTGATTTTGTAATAACTTGGGTTTGTAATAACTTATGTTTGTAATAAGGTGGGTTTGTGATAACTTAGATTTTGTGATGACTTGTTTTTGTAATAACTTTGGTTTGTGATAACTTAAGTTTGTGATAACTTGGGTTTGTAATTATTTGGATTTGTGATAACTTGGGTTTATAATAAATAGGGATTGTGGTAGCTTTGGTTTGTAATAACTAGGGTCTGTAATAAATTGGGTTTGTGGTAAAAAAATTTTGTAGTAACATGTGTTTGTGATGACTTGGGTGTGTGATAACTTGGGCTTGTTATAACTTGGGTTTGTGAGAACTTGGGTTAGTAATAAATTGGGTTTGTGGTAACTTGGGTTTGTGATGGCTTGGGTTTGTGGTAACTTGGGTTTGAGGTAATTTGGTTTTTTGACAGCTTGGGTTTGTTGTAACTTGGTTTTTTGACAGCTTGGGTTTGTGGTAACTTGGTTTTTTTGACAGCTTGGGTTTGTGGTAACTTTGGTTTGTGGTAACTTTGGTTTGTGAGAAGTTGGATTTGTAATGACTTGCGTTCTAATTATTGACAGATTGAAAGATATTTTGGCCAATGAAAAGTAATAATAAATAAATTCAATAGGAATAAAGAAACAAGGGACGGGCGATAAAGAGCGTGAAAGAAAGAGAAACAGAGAGAAAGAGAGAGAAAGACAGAGAAAGAGAGAGAAAGAGAGAAAGAGATGGTGAAAGAAAAAGAGGATAAATAGAGAATAACGGGGTGTTAAGTGCTACAAATTGTGCTCTCAAACATTTTCCAAACTGGTCCAAACACATTTTTTTCAAGAAGAATACACAGGAAATGCCGCTTTTGCGATGAGTTGAGATTAATTTATGTCGATTTTTTAACATAATCATTTGGAGGGATGTATCAACCCAACTGATGTTATGAGCTTATGAACACAGCTGATGTTATGGACGTATCAACCCAACTGATACTATGGACGTATCAACCCAACTGATGTTATGGGCGTATCAACCCAACTGATGTTATGGACGTATCAACCCAACTGATGTTATGGAATATAAACCCAACTGATGTTATGGGTGTATCAACCCAACTGATCTTATGGACATATCAACCCAACTGATTTTATGGACATATCAACCCAACTGATGTTATGGACGTATCAAGCAAACTTATGTTATGGACATATCAACCCAACTGATTTTATGGACGTATCAACCCAACTGATGTTATGGACTATCAACCCAACTGATGTTATGGACGTATCAACCCAACTGATGTTATGGACATACCAACCCAACTCATGTTATGGGTGTATCAACCCAACTGATGTTATGGGCATATCAACCCAACTGATTTTATGGACATATCAACCCAACTGATGTTATGGACATATCAACCCAACTGATGTTATGGGTGTATTAACCCAACTGATGTTATGGGCATATCAACCCAACTGATGTTATGGACGTATCAACCCAACTGATGTTATGGACATATCAACCCAACTGATGTTATTGACGTATCAAGCCAACTGATGTTATGGAATATAAACCCAACTGATGTTATGGACATACCAACCCAACTGATGTTATGGGCATATCAACCCAACTGATTTTATGGGTGTATCAACCCAACTGATGTTATGGACATATCAACCCAACTGATGTTATGGGTGTATTAACCCAACTGATGTTATGGGCATATCAACCCAACTGATGCTATGGACGTATCAACCCAACTGATGTTATGGACTATCAACCCAACTGATGTTATGGACATATCAACCCAACTGATTTTATGGGTGTATCAACCCAACTGATGTTATGGACTATCAACCCAACTGATGTTATGGACATATCAACCCAACTGATTTTATGGGTGTATCAACCCAACTGATGTTATGGTCTATCAACCCAACTGATGTTATGGGTATATCAACACAACTGATGTTATGGACTATGAACCCAACTGATGTTATGGACATATCAACCCAACTGATGTAATGGACATATCAACCCAACTTATGTTATGGACATATCAACCCAACTGATGTTATGGACTTATCAACCCAACTGATGTTATGGGCTTATGAACACAACTGCGTATGAACCCAACTGATGTTATGGACATATCAACCCAACTGATGTAATGGACATATCAACCCAACTGATGTTATGGACATATCAACCCAACTGATGTTATGGACGTATCAACCCAACTGATGTTATAGATGTATCAACCCAACTGATGTTATGGGCTTATGGACACAACTGCATATGAACCCAACTGATGTTATGGGCTTATGGACACAGCTGATGTTATGGGCTTATGAACCCAGCTGATGTTATGGGCGTATGAACCCAGCTGATGTTATGGGCGTAGTAACCCAGCTGATGTTATGGGCTTATGGACACAGCTGATGTTATGTGCTTATGGACACAGCTGATGTTATGGGCTTATGGACACAACTGATGTTATGTGCTTATTTACACAGCTGATGTTATGGGCTTATGGACACAACTTATGTCATGTGCTTATGGACACAGCTGATTTTGAAAGTTATTTTGTGTGCTATTTTAAACAACGCAAGCTGTTATTGCGAAACGTGTCATATGTTCAACACGGGCAGTTGGCGTAAAAAAGGGGAGCGGCGGTGGGGCGCCCGCCCCTTGTGGCATTTTTTTTCCTTTTATGGGATGAGGTGACATTTTCAGGCAGTTCCAAGGAACAGAAAGAGATTAAAAGACACAAGGCATAATTTTGATTGACAATCGATTACTAGAAATATAATGAGATACTGGAGCTCTGAATATTCCTACGCGGTTAAATAGAAATATTGGGAGACAAAAAGAAGGGAAGTAGAACCAAAAAAAAAAGGGGTCAACCAGGGCAATAGTCAAGTCAACTAGGGCAATAGTCAAGTCAACTAGGGCAATAGTCAAGTCAACTAGGGCAGTAGTCAAGTCAACTAGGGCAATAGTCAAGTCAACTAGGGCAGTAGTCAAGTCAACTAGGGCAGTAATCAGGTCAACTAGGAAAGTAATCAATTCAACTAGAGAAATGGTCAGGTCAACGACTGGGCAACAGTTAAGTCAACTAGGGCAATAATCAAGGCAACCCTAGGGCAACAGTCAAATCAACTAGGGTAATAGGCAGGTAAACCACAGGGCAAGAGTAAAGTAAAATAGGGAAATAGTCAAGTCAACTTGTGCAATACTCAAGTCAACTAGGGCAAAAGTCAAGTCCACTTGGGCAGTAGTCAAGTCAAATGGGGCAGTAGTCAAGTCAACTTGGGCAGCAGTCAGGTCAACTAGGGCAGTAGTCAGGTCAACTAGGGCAATACTCAGGTCAACTAGGGCAAGAGTCAAGTCAACTTGGGCAGTAGTCATGCCAACTACAGCAGTAGTCAAGTTAACTTGGGCAATATTCAGGTCAACTGTATAGCAAGAGTCAACTATAGGCAATTTTCAAGTCAACTAGGGCAATAGTCAGTTAAGGGACACATTTTGTATGATATATTTTCTCTTGAAGGCCTTTGACTTACAGGAAATAACAAGCTAAATGCAGGCCAATATAATAATAATGTAATAACTCAAACCTACGCCAACAACATCATGAAACTACATCTAAAACTGCTATTATTACAGTAAACGTATGTCTTCTAACGGTACCCGGGTGCGAATGGCAGCGCTGCCTTCCTGGGTCCATTTTGACTCAAGCCATTCGGATGTCATTTGTGGTAGTTTATTTTAGTTAAACTGAAGAAGTAAGTTTACAAACATATAGTCCATTCAATTATCTTTCATTTGATACCTCATTTTGTCTTACAAACCCATCAATAATATTTCAAATAGTTCTTTTTTTAATCTCAACCTCTAACCTCTGGTACCCGGGTACGAATAGCCACTTCGATAACTCAAATCCTTGACACCGAACATAATGTGGTGTTATTTGCAGGTTCGGGTGATATCTATTTGCAAGTTGAGGTGGTGCAATTTGCAATTTCAGGAGGTACTATTTACAGGTTCAGCTAGTGTTAAAAATTTTAACTGTCCTGAGCGAGTTAGCGCATATGGCAGGGATTGTGCTATTTCAAGGTTCATTATTTCCAGGCATCCAATTGCCAACAGCACTATTACTTTTTAGGGGGGGTATCTTAAAGTCCAACCCAGGCGTAACAATGTCTCGCTACGCCCCTGCAGACAGCTGTGAAAGATGTGGAGCATCTGGTGTCAAGACGATCATTAAGGTAAACGTTGCCTGTGCCACAAGATATAACTGCTCCCATTCCAGCCACAGGTGAGTGCACAAAGTTGAGATGACCTAGACGATAACATAGTTGAAGTAGGCGTCACGCAGTCATGTTGAAATATGCGTTATACCATCATGTTGAAATATGCGTCATTCCATCATGTTGAAATATGAGTCATACCATCATGTATGTGGCTAAAGGCGACGCAACAGTTTTATTTAAATATAATATCAGACAAAGTGAAAAGAAATATTCCAAGGCGCACCTGCTATAAGACGCATGTTCAAGTATTTTTATGTTCAAATTCACCCGAGGAAGCCTTTATATAAAGTTATGTGGGTTTTTTTGTTCGCCGCCCCCCCCCCCACCGCCCCCCCACCGCATGCAAAAAATGTCCAGTGCTATAGTTCACGGTGAGCACTAAGGTTTCCTGCCAGTCCTTTATATGCCCGGACAGCATAATTAACCCTAAATTTATTTGACATAACTGTAAACCTGTGTGTGTTTTACACAGGACACGGCCTTGTGTTCCTATCTTATTATTTTCTACCTCAGCTCTCCCGACCTCGTGTCAAGTAGGTAACTCTGACATACAGTTTTTAAATCACTCTGCTTAGGAATCTTGGCTACATCCTTTCTGACAACGTTTCTCTCAATAACTCGAAAGTCTGAAGGAAACGTTGATAAAGGATATACTTGTATGAGGTATAAGGGATGAAAATACAGTGGGGGAACAATTATTGTCTGTTGTAGGCAATGCACTGGGTCAAAAGCACATTAAAGGAAAGAACATATATTGGAATTTCAAAATGTAAAAACCCAATCCAAGCCAATCATGGGACTGCCAGGTTGCCAGCAACTCAATCTTATCAACAGTGTTGATGATATTGGAGATGAAATATTGTCTTCCTATGCAGATGTATTCAGTGGTCTTGGTTCCATGAAAAAGGAGTACATTATCAAAATTGACATCACACATTAGGTTAGTGGTACACACATTAGGTTAGTGGTACACACATTAGGTTATTGGTACACACATTAGGTCAGTGATGCACACATTAGGTTAGTGGTACACACATTAGGTTAGTGGTAAACACATTAGGTCAGTGGTGCACACATTAGGTCAGTGGTACACGCATTAGGTCAGTGGTGCACACATTAGGTCAGTGGTACACGCATTAGTTCAGTGGTACACACATTAGGTCAGTGGTGCACACATTAGGTTAGTGGTACACACATTAGGTCAGTGGTACACACATTAGGTCAGTGGTACACACATTAGGTAAGTGGTACACACATTAGGTCCGTGGTTCACACATTAGGTCAGTGGTTCACACATTAGGTCAGTGGTGCACACATTAGGTCAGTGGTGCACACATTAGGTCAGTGGTGCACACATTAGGTCAGTGGTGCACACATTAGGTCAGTGGTGCACACATTAGGTCAGTGGTGCACGCATTAGGTCAGTGGTACACACATTAGGTCAGTGGTGCCCACATTAGGTCAGTGGTGCACACATAAGTTCAGTGGTGCACACATTCGGTCAGTGGTGCACACTTTAGGTCAGTGGTGCACACATTAGGTCAGTGGTGCACACATTAGTTTAGTGGTTCACACATTAGGTCAGTGGTGCACACATTAGGTCAGTGGTGCACACATTAGGTCAGTGGTGCACACATTAGGTCCGTGGTACATGCATCTAGAAACGTTACCGCCGCATTGCGAGATGACCTCAGGAAAGAATTTGAGCGCATTTGAAATGAAAGCGTCATTGAGAAAGTGGATCATCCCACGGCATGGGTCAACTCAGTGGTCATTTTTGAAAAAAAAGGTGGTGGTTAAAGGATCTGACTTGATCCTAGAGACCTGAACACTGCCATTCAACGTGAACATTACCATCTACCCATCATTGTCTTGATCCTAGAGACCTGAACACTGCCATTCAACGTGAACATTACCATCTACCCATCATTGTCTTGATCCTAGAGACCTGAACACTGCCATTCAACGTGAACATTACCATCTACCCATCATTGTCTTGATCCTAGAGACCTGAACACTGCCATTCAACGTGAACATTACCATCTACCCATCATTGTCTTGATCCTAGAGACCTGAACACTGCCATTCAACGTGAACATTACCATCTACCCATCATTGTCTTGATCCTAGAGACCTGAACACTGCCATTCAACGTGAACATTACCATCTACCCATCATTGTCTTGATCCTAGAGACCTGAACACTGCCATTCAACGTGAACATTACCATCTACCCATCATTGAACAAATTGCAAGCAGACTTAGTGGCAGCAAGCTTTTTACTATGCCAAAATGGATGCAAACTATGGCTTTTTGGCAAATTAAATTTGATGAAAATTGTACAGATCTCAAAACTTTCAACACACCTTTTGAAAGGTACACGTTTATTAGACTAGCGTTCGGATTCAATTTACCCGCAGAAGTAATTTTAAAAAAAAGGGTTTTGAAAACATTTCAGGTGTTAAAAATGGCAAGAACAAAATGCTGATATCGGTGCTGCCTACTGCTATCCTTGGTGCTATCCTTGGTGCTATCCTTGGTGCTATCCTTGGTGCTATCCTTGGTAGAGCTGTAGAAGAGCATGATGCAAAACTGAAAAAGTTCTTGATGCAGCAAGAAAGAAAGGGATCAAACTTAAACCATATGAGTCAAAGATGGTAACTTTGTAGGAAAAATCATTACAGATAGTGGAATCAAACATGATAACGCTCTGATGGAAGCAGCACAATCTATGCCATGTAGGACACATCATTACAGATAGTGGAATCAAACATGATAACGCTCTGATGGAAGCAGCACAATCTATGCCATGTAGGACACATCATTACAGATAGTGGAATCAAACATGATAACGCTCTGATGGAAGCAGCACAATCTATGCCATGTAGGACACATCATTACAGATAGTGGAATCAAACATGATAACGCTCTGATGGAAGCAGCACAATCTATGCCATGTAGGACACATCATTACAGATAGTGGAATCAAACATGATAACGCTCTGATGGAAGCAGCACAATCTATGCCATGTAGGACACATCATTACAGATAGTGGAATCAAACATGATAACGCTCTGATGGAAGCAGCACAATCTATGCCATGTAGGACACATCATTACAGATAGTGGAATCAAACATGATAACGCTCTGATGGAAGCAGCACAATCTATGCCATGTAGGACACATCATTACAGATAGTGGAATCANTTGAAATATAAAACCCCTTTTTTTAACCTGTTATTTGACCAAGAAAACCACCCCTCTCCTCCAGTAATCTTTTTTTGATTGGGCTAACTGCCCCCTCCCCCCCCCCCACCCCGTCTCAAAAGCTTGTCCCCAGATATTTTATGTTTTGATCTGTTCGCGTCACGCTACGTAATTCAGGGGCCACTAACCAGATTTTCAGCAGAGCCTTAATGGAGTTACCGGTCATTAAATTAGGCAAAAGTCCACAAGTGCTATGAATTTGTTATTAAATTATGTCCCCAGCAATCCTCTCTACATACTCCTTCTACTTGTCCTCATCACCAGTTGAAAAATGAACGGCCACAGACTGGACGGTCACAGAATGGACGGTCACAGAGAATGGACAGTCACAGAACGGGCGGTCACAGAATGGAAGGTAACAGAATGGAAGGTCACAGAATGAAAGGTAACAGAATGGAAGGTCACAGAATGGAAGGTCACGGAATGGAAGGTCACAGAATTGACGGTCACAGAATGGACGGTCACAGAATGAACGTTTAAAGAATAGAAGGTCACAGAATGGAAGGTCACAGAATGGAAGGCTATGGAATTGACGGTCACAAAATGAATGGTCACAGAATTGACGGTGCCAGTCTCGTCTTCTGATAGAGGACATAAACAGGATGTACCTAGTTATACTTTTAGAATCAGTAGTATAGACATGATGTATCTAGTGATATCTATAGAGTCAATAGCATAGACATGATGCATCTAGTGATATCCATAGAGTCAATAGCATAGACATGATGTATCTAATGATATCTATAGAGTCAATAGCATAGACATGATGCATCTAGTGATATATATAGAGTCAATAGCATAGACATGATGTATCTAGTGATATCTATAGAGTCAATAGCATAGACATGATGTATCTAGTGATATCTATAGAGTCAATAGCATAGACATGATGCATCTAGTGATATCCATAGAGTCAATAGCATAGACATGATGTATCTAGTGATATCCATAGAGTCAATAGTATAGACATGATGTATCTAGTGATATTTATAGAGTCAATAGTATAGATGCATACAGATTGATATCTATAGAGTCAATAGTATAGACATTATGTATCTAGTGATATCTATAGAGTCAGTAGTATAGACGCATACAGATCAACTCCTAGAATACACTTCACTCGTAACGCTTTTGTTCGTATGACACAGGGTCACCAAACTACGGCCCGTGGGCTGGGTCCAGCCCGCGACGTCAGTTCATCAGGCCCGCCGATGGTAATTGGATTTGCTTGATAAAACGTATGGAACACGAGACGTTGTGATACAGTTTAAATTTAAAAATTCTCTTTAGAATACTAGGAGACGTTCACACGTGTGGAGACCTCATGGCTGCTATGCGCCTGAAATTTTACCCTTTTCAATTTTAAATTATTGTATCCATATTGTCTTGTTTATTTCAATCAATGCAATGTTTGCTTATTTCGCGCCATCCCAAGTCCTTCCCCGGCCCATGGTAGCTCCACCTGGAGAGATTTTCAGATCTTGAAAGAATTGAGAATGGCATTCTTCTGTTCCAGAATCGGTTTGATTATAACCTTGACCCTGTGCCAGTATTGTTGGATTTCATTGGTAGGCAAACAATTGACCTGTTGAAAGTGAAGCACAGAGAAGGAAAACTTTCTGAATTTGACCGCTGCTTACCTGATGTTGAGTTTCCGAAACTGAAGACATTTATTGCCGCGTGTGTGATGTCAGTGTTTGGAACAAAATATTTCTGTGAGCAAACATTTGCAAAAAAATAAAGTACGTGAAGTCCATACATCGAACGCGAAATTCTCTTAATTGGATGCAACATTTCCAAAAACCAAACATTGATGATATCAAAACGTCCTATTCACGAATCACCCTTACCTTTTAGCTGCAGCTTAGTTTGGGAGATTCGAGTATGAGCGCACTAGGTCTGATGTTACAATCTTTTTGCTAAGTTCGTCTTCTTTGATAATTTTTTTTTAAAGTTAAAAATAAGTTAGTTGTCTTTTGTTTTTTAATGCATTCCACGCCACTCACCCATGATTAACATGAAATACTAAACACAGTTTTCGTCTTTTCCCCCGAGAGCTTTCGTTCTGGCTTGCAAGTATTATACAGAATGATTCTACGGTCCGCCGTGAACAAAGTTTGCTGACCCCCTGATATAACATAAACCATTACCCATTCATGTATTCATGTTTCTGCTTGTCATGATTTTGGGGCCAAATATGTGAGCGCATGTGACAACCAGATGGAGCCACGTCACCTATTGAACCGCAAGCAGAGTCAGAGCAACCGCCAGTTCGGTTTGGATAATACAATTGGGTCACTGCTTTGAATTAACCCAAGCTTTGGAAGTCGATGTTTTGGCCCCACACAAAATCCGCTGGACTTTCCCCAAAATACATTTTCTTATTGTGAAATTAAATGTCAACTACGACAAGCGCGAGTCCGATATCCGGCAGTAAAATAACTTATAACTACTCTATACGCACTACAATAACTTATAACTACTCTATACGCACTACAATAACTTATAACTACTCTATACGCACTACAATAACTTATAACTACTCTATACGCACTACATCAACTTATAACTACTCTATACGCACTACAATAACTTATATCTACTCTATACGCACTACAATAACTTATAACTACTCTATACGCACTACAATAACTTATAACTACTCTATACGCACTACAATAACTTATAACTACTCTATACGCACTACAATAACTTATAACTACTCTATACGCACTACAATAACTTATAACTACTCTATACGCACTACAATAACTTATAACTACTCTATACGCACTACAACAACTTATAACTACTCTATACGCACTACAATAAC